>JAOANR010000001.1:77187102-77264669 GCA_030278955.1 Hygrophila difformis
TAAATTCGTTTGGGTAGATACATGCTTGAAGGGTATTGTCCTGCAAATTCGTGATTGAATATTAGTATTTAATATAACACTCAAAGCACAGCTAAACTTATAATGTTTTTAAAATAACGTAGCTGATTCATCCTTGAAGAGTTCATAGTTTTATATATTGACTTACGAAAAAGAGAATAAATAAAGGAAAGCCCTGGAGAAAAAATACAGAAAATGGACTACATGCAAAACTGCATCAAATTAACTGGACTAAGAATCAAGGACCGATACAAAAATGGCATTGGCAGCACACTACAAGGACATAGGAGGTGTTTGGCAAAACAACTATTTTGAATTAGCTAGTGAAACAAAATAGTTTCTTTTAAAAGAACAAACTTAAAACAGTATCCAATAAGCTCTTTTTCAATCCGCGACAAGGAGTAGAATTTAGACTACAATATCTCAAAATATTCTCGTAATTAGTTAACAGATGATTTGACTAATTTACTACTCACATAATCAGCTAACAGTTAGTTAGCTAATTACCAAACAATAAAACAACATGCTTGATAAACTTGAATGGCTGCAAATTTAACTTCCATAGTAAATTCATCATTATCGAAAAGTGTTGCCTTGGAATGCCTAATAAACATGTCAAGTTCACAAATACATGTAGAAATATGTAGAAGTATACGAAAAACCGGCCAACGAAGGTGTGCATGTTTTTTCAAGGTATGAATGCAAGTTCTATGTGTGGTATGAAAATCTATAGAACAGGGCTTAGAATGCATAGATTAGATCATTGAGAAGAGAGAATGTGACGGAGAAAGGGACAAGAGAGTACATGGTAATGTGGTATAAAACTGAAGCCAATGTCAAGTTGCAAGGTGCATGACTTACATTCTCGTACATCAGAATGATCCGAGATTTATTCGTCATCACTCTCATAAACCATTTTCATCCGCGATGTGTTTGCAGTCTTCCTAGGAGAGAGTCTTCATCTGACTCAATATTCTTCCTTTTGACGCTCCCTTTGGAATCCCTAGCCTTGTGCTTTGGCTCCTGGAGGTTAATAAAGTAGACAGCCACAAAAGTAAAGTTACACAATAAGTATTCAAGTAAAAACAATTCTATATGCAAAGAAAATGAACTCCAATACAGTTGAATTCCATGGAAGTAGAATCACAACATTTTCAAGAACAGTTATCCGTCTTTCCATTTTCAGCAAGATTTACTAGGATTCTATACCTCACATCACAATAAATACATTCAAAAAGAACACTAAGGCAATAATCTATCCATTCAACTCAATGATTGTATATCACACCTGCCTCTAGTATACACATGGTGGAGGAAGCTATTGCATCAGTTATATTCATTATATTGAAGGGGGAAAAATATACTAAAACATCAAGTTCAGTATTTCACTATTGATGAAGCAGCAAAACCCTTTCAACCCTTTTCTGAGCATTAAAAAATAATAATAATAATAATAATAATAATAATAATAATAATTATTATTATTATTATTATTAATTATTATTATTATTATTATTTAGGATTAGTCTTGGTCCCAATGAGGCCTGGGGATACCGGTTATTCACCAAAAAAAATACTAAGAATTTGGATCTTTAGAAGGGCATTCATGGGATTTGGATTACAAATATTACATATAGCAACATATTTTGGGATTTAAAAAATCATGAGCACATATATACCATCCCATAACCCAAAATTTATGCAAATACACAATTGACCACTGACTATGAGCCGAATTTTTGAACCAGATATTAGTCAGCTCATTTTATTTAGAAAGAAATAGACAATCTGTACCTCCGCCTCTTCATCGGATTCAGCATAAGTATCCTCTTCCTCTCTTTGCTCATGCTCTTCTTCGTCTTCATAATCTTGTTCAGTTTCCTCATTCCTTCTACGTCGTGGAGAATCCTCTTCTTCCCCTTCAGTTTCATACTCGGACTCCTCTTTCTCACTATCAGAGAAGTCCACTGGCCTTTTAGATGATCGGCCAGCTGGCATTACAGGCTTGCGATGGATATCTTTGGTTCCCTACAAGAAATTCAGGCAAAGATAATCCATCAAGGATATGATTGAAATTAGAGAGATTTCAGGATACAGAAATTATGTTTAGTGGTTGGTTTAGCCTTCATATCAGCCATGTTATAATACATGCCTTCTTTGCACTGATTATACGCTTCTCAGCTCGAGCTTCCATTTCAAGGTCATCCTCAAAGCGACGGCGAGCTGCAGAGCGTCGGGGTTCATAATAATCTTGCTCCTCCTCCTCCTGAGCAAACATTGATTTAATAAAAAAAACTTAATAATTAGATAATGGTATCCTATAATGCGAAGAAATTAGATGGCTTTTGGTGAACATCAAAATAAAATAAACGAAAAACATTATGCACAATAATCATCAAATATTATTCATTTGCGAGGAAATCAAGATGAGAAACTACATCAAAAACATATACATATCTAACCTCCTCAAGTGCGTCCTCTAAGAAACCAGGAGAGAGTTGGCGTTCCCTTCGGATGGGCTGAGTATATTTTCGACTTATCTTCTCTTTCTTACGGCTAAGAATTTCGTTAGCTTTGATGGATTGACTAGCAGCCTAACAAGAGCGAAAAATAGAAATTTTAAGATCAACCCATTTTGTGATGTATGGCAACTATAACTAAAGAGCCAAGTGATATTACCCTCTCTCTTTGCTCCTTCTCCCTCTCAGGGTCGATGTCAGTTATACAGTTCTTGACCTTGTATACTTTTCTGTGCCTTGAGTCAACCAAAGCTGTCAATAAACGATGCGAATTTGAAGCCAAGGATGATGGCATAAACCTCATCTTCCTCAAAATTCGCCCTTGAGATTGGAGAATGCCCTATGAAGATCATGCAGGATGTGAACACTCATCAGTGTTCATTCAGAAGGCTAAATAATCTTTAAATAGGGGCAAATCAAGTCATTCCACATTTAGGGCATGTTCATCAATTTAATGAAAGATAATGTATCGATCCATTAAATGTTTTCATGTGATAGCTTTATGATACCTAGTTTGACAGGATTACTTATCCTATGATTAACTTAATGATATGAGGCTCATATTTAATCATATACCTGATCCCTCAAACTTCAAAGTAAACAAAAGATTAAACTCTAATAATCGAGGACTTGAGGTTAAACTTTCATATAGCCAAGATGATGTTAATAAATAAATACTCCCTCCATTAGCTGAAATTTGTATTTACCATTTCAGTATGTCTATTGACTCTTTTAACCTTGATGCGAATATTTTTTTGTTTGAAACTATCAAATTTTGATTCTCCACTTTCACAAATTTGGAATTGCACATAAGGGAAAATTTGCCATGTTTGTGTGAAATAGTACTTCTTAATTGGTATGATGTAAGAACAAGCATTCACAGACATAGAGATTACAATTTACAACAAATTAAATAATTAAATAGTAATTTTATTTAAACTATCCAAAAAGTATTAACAAGTTAGCTAGCAAGCTCAAATATCCTTTACGGCATGTTTAGCTTAGCAAACTGAGCTCAAACATTCAAATCTCCGGTTAGTTGAGTTCAACTCGTCTGGTCCCTTTTTTTTGGTACATAAGGCGCAAGGAATTTTGCTTAAAGGGGTGGTAGGCATGGCACATAAATCACAAAAGGGGATAAATGGGACAGATAAGGGCAGATGGAAGCGAATCCCCCAACCATAAGATTGGAAGTCGAAGAATTAACCACTAGACCAAGCCTCCCACATACACTTCAGCAGTAAAATTTTTTATATAAAAAGAAAAGAAAATACTTTAGAAAACGCAATGAAAAAATATACCTGCCATTAATAGGATTTAAGATGGAATGAATATAATCCTAATTCCTAAAGCGTAAATACACTGATGACTATTATATAGCATCATATTCTAAAGATTATTCTTCAAGATGTTATATTCAAGAAATACAATCCAACTATAAAGTTTGCCTTACTTTCCCATGCCTTTACACAAGGCATTCTGCTTAAAGGGGCTGTGGGCAATGCCACAGAAATTGCAAAGAAAAGGGAATAAGGGATAAGGGCCGGATGGGGAATCGAACCCCCAACCAAAGATTGGAAGTTGAGGAATTAACCACTAAGTCAAGCCTTCAATTTTTAAAACTTTAATAGTAATTTTTTTCTTAAAAAAATATTACAATAAAAACACAAATAAAAAAATTGACCTGCCATTAATAGGATTTAAGATGAAAATAAATATAATACTCCTTCCATCCCACTAATAGTGTCGCAAAAATTTTGGGCAGGGTATTTTATATGGGGTAGTTAATATTTAAAGTAATGGTAGATTAGTGTTTAAAGTAGAGTAAATAATTAAAAAATTTATGTGATGTGATTGTAGTATTATGAATTTTTAATTGATTCATTTATTGTGTGATGTGAAGATTGTGAGTTTAAATTTATCGATGGTAGTGGGTTAGAATTCTAATATATTTATTTATTGATGTGATGTGTTTAGGTTTAAGGATTATTATCTAAAGTGGAATGAAACATAAATACTGATTAAAAAAAGGAAAGTGGGACATAAATAATAGAACAACGGAACAGAGTAACTTCTAAAGAGTAAAGAAACTAACGGCTATTATATACTTCCTCCGTCCCATTAAAATCACATTTGACTTTTTGAAATTGTTCATTGTTTAACTTTGACTCAATTTTATTGCAATTATATAATTAAATATATATTTCCTCGATTTTTCCTATTGCTACGGACCCACCAGCGCGCAGTTCAATGCACATTATAACCCATTAATAACTCAAGTTCGAGGTAAAAATTCTAAAAGTTCAATATTTAAAAACTACAAGACGAGACGAATCTAACAAGATCCCACTTAGCCTTATTTTAACTTGTATAACTATGATAAAACTTTTAAGTCAAAGTATGTGTGTTGAACTGTAGTCAAACTTCAAACGTAGCAAAGTATATACATTTAGTCAAGTTAGGTTTTGTTAAATTCATCTAATCACATAGTTTTAAAATATAATATAATTTTTACTTATAGACACTTTAACATATTAACCTCTAAATGATTGTAATGGTGTGTGCCCAAAAATTTTGGGACAGAAATAATGAGAGTTGAATCTTATTAAAGATTATTCTTCAAGATATAATAAATGTATCTTATATCCAAAAAATACAAACCAACTATAAAGATCGTCTTACCTTTCCATGGCTGAGGAAAAGATGTGCTTGTTCATGTTGTGCATCTTGCTTGGATATATCAAGCACTTCATTTCCAATAAGTAACTGCACGCTGCCATCCGACCATTCCACAAACCGTGCATTGCTTTCAATCTAAAAAATTTAGATTTTAATACGCAGTCATAAAATATAGTAGGAGAAAGGAAAATAAAGGCCATGCATAAATTAGTTTCACCCACCAAAACAGCACCGTCACAAATAATGAACCAGATGAGTGCAACAAAATTTTATGGTGACTGGTGAGAATTTGAAAATCAGAAGTAACGTTGACCACCGAGAAAAGAAATAAGATGATCAAATTGGAATATCTGAATTTGACTAGATGACACTTAAGGGTATGTTTGGTACAGGGAATTGGGCATAGAGAAAGGGAATTGAGCCCAATAAAGGAAAAACCGTGCAACCATGTTAAGGGTGAAAAAAGGGTTCATTTTATTTATTTTTTTTACCAAGAAAAATATGGAGTAATCGGAACCACCCTAAAGAGAGACAGAGACACTGGCTATCAGACAGTTACTTTGGATAAACAATTTCCCGAGGTCCGAGCTTCGGATACCTATTGATCAATTCATCATTTACGGCCTATTATTATAAGTAATGCGAGCGAATCCTATTGCACTTAAGATCATTGGATGTCATTTCCGCAACCCAGTAAAAGGAAAAGAAAAACTAGGGGTGTGATGTCCATATTTTTGGTCCAAGACACACCCCCACACACAGATGGGCTTCTATTCCATTCTGAGAATAAAATATTGTAACTGACATTCATGTAATAAATACCAAAGGTGGTGTTTCAATCAAATTTCAGGTATGTAGATAGATGTGAAAAGAAATTTCCAAGCTGGCAGGACGCCAGGACATATACAAACACACGGAAAGCCATCATTCAATATGATCTTTATATTTCTAATAACAATATGAAACCAACAAATTATGGGCAGGATCTAACATGAATGATAGACAGTAAGTACTCAAGTAGTGATCAATAGCTTCAAAACTTCAAAATTTTCAAATAGTTTCAACTGTTGGCAAAATGCAAACAGTTTCACTTACAGATGTTGTGCCATCAGGATTTTTAACCTTCCTCCATCGAACAACATTGTTCTCTAATCGTATCCTCTTGTTTGATCCAGATTCATCAGTCACATAATAATCTTCTTCCTCATAAGTGTCGGGATCAAAAGGTTTACGATCTATACCCATTATATTCGAAACTTTGATCATATTCATCTGTAACCAAAAAGAAAATACCCATTTAGATATGCAATTATGCAAAATGCCAAGTTTTACCATCCAAATTGGAAGTTGCCTGAATGAATTTTTTCAACGATACAACTTAACTCAATTTAGTATAACGGCATAAAAGCATAGGGATAATGAGTATGAAAGCTAGTCAGTCTCAAATTTATTTACACATTCCAAATGATTTTTAATATTTTATAATCACAGGGTTTGATTCATTCACAGCACAAACACTCAAATTCAGTTCCAACAATAGTTCTCTCTGTCAGAAGTCTTAAAAACTCCCATTATTTCAGTTTATAATGCATGCATACTTTAGAAAGAAGCATGAGCCAAAAAATTATCTATGCCCAGTTTAGAAGCTCGATGGGAATTAATTAATAACTTCATGGCACCATGCAATTCTACAGAATGCAGCATAGTAACCTAAGTTTATTCTAACACATTCTAAAGATTGTTTGATTAATTTCTAAGAGAACAAAATTGCGAAATAATTCGGACTCATTTTACTTTTGGCACACTTTCTTCATTGATCTGAACTCTGAATCACTTTTAGAAACAAAATATGACATCTTTCCTTGTTTGCACAAAAGGGGAAAATGAAACAGCATAAACCTTGTCAGATTCAGCTGGCGGAGGGCACAAAGGAATTTCCAACTCCAGTGGGGGACCAACAGGTTTCTCCTTAGCTTTGGTATCAACCTGCTCTTCTTCTGAGTAATATGGTGCATCCTCATCATTTATCATATCCTCTGGCCTCAATTCTCTCTCATAGTTTCCGTCTTCGTCTAGTGGTGATTGCTGGATCAAACAAAAGTATGCAATTAAATGTCATTTCTAAATAGGAGGACAAAGAAAAGAGGTGCATTTCTTGAAGAAACAAAAAACTGAAATCAACCACATTAAACTCACATGTCCATCTTCAATTTGATTTTGAACTTCATATTCTGCTTGTTCTTCATCATCAGACTCTCCAAAAACATCACGTATCTCTGGAGCTGATTGCAAATTTTGATCTTCATCCTTTTCATCACCAGTTGATCTACTGCAGGTTACAAATTCATACAGATGACTATAATGACAAACATTTTGTCCCAAGAAAAATCAAATAAGCACAATATCATCGTTTGCTGCTATATAACTAAAGTATTATATAAACATTGCATCGGCATTTCATCCATGCAAAAGAACCCTGCATCACTTGCTTTCCCTACCAAACTTGACCAAAAACATTATTTGACAACAAGACAAATACCAACATATGATTAACTTCTCAGAAGACCTATGTTGATAGAAAACATCAATTGAAACTTTCGCATGCAAATAAAAAGAGAACAAAAAGTCTGGCTCATTGTCACCAGAGAGAGAGAGAGAGAGAAATAAAGAAATTATTACGTAAATGGGGCAGAATTAGCATTTAATCCTGTATTAGCCCAGCAAACTCAAAACTTAAACAAGGAAGATCATGGTGAAACAAGCAACGTATAGAAACTTAAGGAGAGAGAAAAAGAAAGTTTCTGAAAGTTTTGGAAAAGCATGTCAAACATTATTCAGATTGTGATGATTAGCCACAACTAACACAATCCTTCAATATCAATAAGAATTCAGACTCAAACCTTCTCCAATGATGTTATCAATGCCCTTTCATAAATAACATAGACTTTTAGGCAGTCTAAGATTGCAAGTTACACTAGCATACAAACTTGCATATTCACAAAATCATTTTAGGAAAAAAAACAATCCTAGTCATATAATAGACCAAGACAACTAGGTATCAAAGTTTCAAGGCTATGAAAACAATAAGGAAGTGCACATTCATTCAACAGTCAAGCATATTGAAAGCAGAATATGTAAGTTGCATCAAGCAAGTCACACCCCCAAACTAAACAAGAAAAAGTCAAGAAAAGTAAGTTGTACTGGCAAGAGACCTAGGACTCTGAGCCTGATTCACTTCATCATCCTCATTAGCAGCATAGAGGTTCTCTCCTGATCTTTCAGATCCACTTTCAACTACATCATGTCTTCTATTTGCTGCAACGGGCTGAGTGTATTCCTCCTTTTCATCACTCTCAGAGTACCTTTCTTCACTTTCTTCCCTGTGATCACCTATTTCAACATCTTGAGAGCTTTTATCTCTCTCACCCTCGCTCTCTCCATGTAACGGCTCAAGATCTTGAGGTTCACCCTCACTATCAATTTCTGCCTCTCCTTGCCCTTCAACCTCACCTTCACCTTCAGGTTCAGGTTCTGGTCCACCATCCACCTCATCCTGAAAGAAAACAAAAAAAAAATTAATTACAATGCCAATGGCTGTAGTTTCACATTATGGCCAAGCAATGCCTTTTCTAACCTGCAAAGAAAACCACACACAATATAGTGTTACACACTGCTACTATAGACAAAATCAAACCCACTTCAAAAGGATGATTTCTTTAAAAACATCCCACCATAAAAGCAACAACAATTTTGACTATTGGACCTTTCTCTATTCACAGTTCATTTGACTATTAAACATCAGCAAATCACTTTCCAGTTTCCACCCAAAGATCACATAGTTTTCATTGTAAAGGAAGTAGGACCTTGCATCTCCACAGTGAAAATAGTGACATTGATAAGTAAGCTCCTCAAGCAACTGGAAGCTAACCGTTTTATGTTTCACCCACTCCATTAGAAAGCTTTTGTAAAATCATACCAGACTTGTAGATGGGAAACGGCAGGCGAAGGTGTTTCCATGCCATGGCCCATGGCATACAGCACAGGACATGCCATGGAAGAGAATTGCTCATATTTATTATGAACACACATACCAATTGCAAATATAAGATAAAATATAGTACACTTTTTTAAACCTAAGTCATTATAAAATATCAACACATTCATCAAAAAATAATTATCAATTATTAATAATAACTACTAGTAACTCCCTACACAGCAGAAAACCGGGTCAAACTGTGCACTAGGTCCCAGAGAGCGGAAGGGGGAGCAGCAACGTAATTGACTCATTGTGTACTTGGGATGGGGTTTGAAGATTCACTTTATTTTGAATGGTCAGGGAGGGGTTGTGTCATTGTGTACTTGGGTTGGGTTTGATGATTTACTCAGTTTTGAATGGTCAAATTGAGCATTATGTCTGCAGCAGTTGGGAATTAAGAAATCACAGCTGCAAAAGACCAATTTTTTTTTCCCAAATTTAAAATACATTTTTGGTAAGGCATTCAAGGGGCGCACCGAGCACCATGGGCCAAGGCATGTGCCATGCTTCTAAAACATGGGGCGAAAGACCATTCATCATGCGCCTTTTATAACTATATATAATACACTAAATCATCAAGGAAAACAAGTAAAATAAAATACATCCATTTTCATCTAGAATTGCAGATATTTGGCAGAACAGAACACTTAAATTAAGTCAAGAAGCACTTAACCTAATGCTCATTAATAACATCGAACATAAAAGAGTTCTATTACGAGGATTATGCTAAAGGAATCCCTCGAAGGAATATCACCCATTCGCACCAGGGACAATATAACGGTCATCAAGGTACCAACGTATTGTTTCATATGGTTCGATGCCAGAAAGGCTAATCCATTGGGGATGGTTAGACTACTTTGAAGTCTAATTAAATAGTGATATAAATAAATTTCCACAAGGTTAAGCAGTGACAAGTTTAGCAACCTTTGGCTTTTCTGATTCCCAGGAATTGATATTAATAATGATGACAATGCTAGAGTAAGACAACATCACAATTCACAAATAAACTTACCAACAAACACCAAACAACTAGCCCGAAAAAAGCGAACTGCATCACGTAAATTGAACCTTCCAAACAAAATCTATTCGCACATAACAATATGGAAAATAAAAACAACTGAAAACTCGCAAAGAGAACCAATTCGATAACAATAAATCACAGAGAGAGAGAGAGGGAGGGAGAGAGAGAGAGAGAGAGAGAGAGAGCACAACAAATTTACAGATTAAAATTGAAATTCCTCTACGCAAATTCCAGTTCTATGGCACGGTCAAGGACATGCTTTAATTGAAGCGACCTTAATCGCATAAACAAAAATAGATATGGCAAAAAATAAATAAATAAATTCACTCGTACAGAAGCGTAATCGGGTTGGCGATTGGACTCGTGCTCGGATTCAACCTCCTCCTCCTCCTCTTCCTCCGATTGGTCGCCGAACAAATTCTGCATCATCTGATGCCGCTTCTCCTCCCCTACCATTTTGGCTGCGTAATTTCAGGCGGCGTATCGGTGGGATTGATGTAGTAGTTTGAGGTTACTCGAGGTTTCTGACTAAGCTGTACTGTTTATATGATTTGGGGATTTCTTTGCGTTTGGGAATTTAATGGAAGACGGGACAAAACGGCTCAATAAAGTACTGTATTTTATAATTTGCATTTCGCCCTTGTGATTATTTGTTTGTCAATAGAGCCCTTTGGTTCTGTTTTATTAGCATATCCTTCCCCAGGACATAAACAACGAAAATCACATGCTTGTTTGGATATAGGGGATGTTTGGGAGTCAGCATATTCGCTAGCAGATAGCACATTCGGAGAGAGAACTGTGAGACAATATACTCTTTCAATCCGCTATCCGCTAGGGAATCTACTAACATCCAAACATCATAATAATAATATTTGAATTATTTGTGGGAAACATTAATTTTAATTTATCTAAAAAGTCATGAATTATGGTCTATTTTCTAGCCCTGATTTGATTAATTTTGATTTTTACCTTTGTTCTGATTTGGTCTGATTCAGTTGGAAGTTATTCTTTAATTAATTCTTCTTTTCTATTTTCTTCTAATTTGATCTAGTCTATTCTGATTTTAATAAAAATAAATAATAAGTTCATAAATGAGATGTTTGGGAGCTGCCGGATCCGCTAGCGGATAGCGGATTCAGAGATAGAATTGTCTCACAATCTGCTCTCCAAATCTGCTATCTGCTAGTAGATATGCTGACACTCAAACATCCACAAAGTGTTGTTCATTGTCCAATAATAAGTATTTATTGAGTCAATCTTTCAATAGTTTTATTTATTCAATAATTGAAATGGCTAAACATGTTTTTTCGTTTTTGTATATGCAGAATTTTGCTTTATAATAGATAATCTTCCAATGTCCACGAGATCTTCGATAGATTAGTTTTGAGCCCATGTGGTATGAAGATACCTGATACATGCCAAAAACATGTTTGTTCCTAATAAATACCCCAATAAGTAGTAGTTTTCACTTAGTATCCACTTATTATAGAATTTCACTTATCATTGTATAGATATAATATACTCCTATATATCTATAATATATAAGTGCATGTTATGTATAAATTATCACTGTATAAATATAATATATATAGATAATATAAGTGTATATTATGTATAAATATATATTATATATTAGTATTTTATGCATAGAATATATGAATTTTATTTATATTATATATTTAAAATATTACGATTTTATTATTTTATAAAATATTAATATATGTATAGTAATGAATTATATTTAAAATAATATGTAATATTCAAATTTATTATTAATATTAAAATATAGTAGCATATTTTATAGTTCACCAGAAAATAACATATAGTATATTTTATATATTACATCCATATATAAAATATACTTCTATTATTACATATATATATATATAATAAAATGTATTGTGGCTTTGGCGGTCGGTTCAAGTCTTTATATATGCAGAATTTTGCTTTGGAATAGACAATCATTCAATACCACCCAATTATTGAGAAATTAGTGTTTGGTCCATAAGGCCTAGCAATACCCTGGTATTCACAAAATAAAATAAAATAAAATAAAATGCATTACTTCCTCTGTCATAGCAAATGTGTTTGCTTTGACTTTTCAACACTATTTATTATTCAACTTTCACCGAATTTTACAAAAAGTATATATTTAAAAAGAAATAATCGGGTTGGGTCTTGTAATATTCGTGTAATCATATTGTTTTAGAATATATATATTATCTATAATTTTTAATTATATATTTTGAAATATTAACGCCAACTGTTAAAAAAAGTACATTGAATTCTGTACAAAAGTCAAACAAGACAAATTGTTGTGATAGAGGCAATATATATTATTAAATATATTTATAAATTTATAAATTAGAATATATTATATGATTATAATACTCCTCTATTTATATATTATAAATATATATTATATAAGAAGAAATATTTTATATTTATATATAATACTCCCTCTGTTGTGTTAAAATTGTAACATGTAAATAGTTTTTACTATTTATTGAGTAATTTTGATTCAATTTTTAACACAGTTACATAAGATAAAATATAGTCAATTGAGATCTTGTTGGATTCGTCTAATCGTGTAGTTTTATAATATCAAATTTTTATAATTTTTATTTCTACACAATTTGAGATAATATGCGTGGAAATAAGTTTCATATAATCCTTTTTTTTCCACTTTTTTTTCCAAATTCATCCTAAACTTTTATTTTGCCTCAGTTGGTCCTCTAGTTTTATTAAATTTTGCCAAATCACTTAGCATAGCAGGCCTCCGTCACATCTGATAAAGGAATGGCAACTCTACCTCCAGCTGGGAGGGTATATTTCAAGGAGCCAAACCAGACTTTGCCTTTGAGAGGATCTATCACATATCTGTCCTTGACGAACAATGGATAGTCGGTTGCATTATGTATTCCAACATAAGACTTGGATGGGGACGGACTCTGTCACCCTAATCCAATAAATTAGCATAATTTTATCCTAATCCGATATATTAGTAGAGATTAACGAAATTATGAAATTACCCGACCCATATCTTATGTACTTCTATAACCCGACCTGTCCAAAAAGACCCATCCATTTTCTTACTCACTCTTTCCCCCAAATTTCAATCTCTCTCGCTTCATCTTCTTTGCTGGAATCGTACTGAAATCCCGCCCTTTATCTTTCAAAAACCACAGCAACGGCATCCTAGAAGTCAAGATCAATGAAAAACTACATAAAACAAATCTGAAAAATCTATACATAGACATGGAGAAAAATTCTGAAACAAATTTTACTTGACAATTGTTCAAAAGAAAATGGAAAGCGAAGATTTGGTATTTCCGTCGTAGTTATTAGTAAGAGTAAGAGTTTTCTCCTCTAATTGGTGCTCCTAGAGCAACGAGAACTAGGTTCGATTTCTTTATGTGCCCTGAAAAAGGTATAATAATGGCTTACCAATCTCGATTGAAGAAATACCCTCCATTTCGTTTGAGGAAATAATGAGGGCTAAAGAGAGAGTCTTTGCAACCGAAGTCAATTGATGCCGAGAAGAAAGACTACATCTTACCTTATACTTCTAAAATAAAGGCTATAAGCTCTAAGTAGTAAGGCTACGTTTTGGAAGGCCAAGAATAATCTTTTTTTGGGAGAGGATGCCATTGCTATGGTTTTGGGATTTAGTGGCGGATGCGTACGGCGCATGGTTCCCCCGGTTTTAGTTTCCTTTTGTCTTAGGCCTTTTGCTATAGTCTTTCACTTTTCCTTTGTTAGTTTGTACTTTTTTTCTTTTGCTTCAGCTTAAAAAAAAAAAAAAAAAGGGGACATACTACATGTTATGCTTTTGTCACTTGCATGTTGCATTATGAGACTTTATATCCTCTCCGCAAGCATCTTAAATTACCGATTCTCATTTGAAACAGAAACGGAAACACATGCAAGTCATACTTGTTGTGCATAGAGAAGGTTAAAGAGGATTTAACACTCTATACTGACTCTCGATGGCAAAGTTATAATGCTTAGGATATTGGCATACTATCCCCAAATGTAAAACCGCTTCGTCTTCGCTGTATCAACATTGCAAATAGAGCACCTTCGAACTACAAAAGAGCAAAAGACTGGAAGAGTTTCACAGGTTGGAAATATGAATGCACCTACATATAGGCTACCCCACCGTGAAGGTTATGGAATGCAATTGATGCTCCATTGACCGACCATTGATGGGGATTATTAAGGAAGCTCTTGACTATATATCTAAATTAATTTAAATTTTAACCAACTTATCCACATTATGTTGGTTGTGGGCAATGATCTATTTCCCACTCACCACAAACACTCATCCGTCCCATTATACGTGTTCTGTATGATTTTTTTGATACGGCTCATTATTCAATTTTGACTTAGTTTTATTGCATGCATATATTTGAAAAAATTAGTCAAGTATAATCTTGTTAGATTCGTCTAATCGGATAGCTGTAGAATATATATTTACATAATTTTTACCTGTATATATTTTGATCAAACGTGACATGTTTATTTGGACACATTGAGTAATTTATAAGAAATTAAATAATGGAGTAGCAACTAATAACGAGGAAACCAAGACCCCGTTCTATAGGACTTATTTCCAGGATTTATTACTTACTTTTATTAAATCATATCAGATAAGAAATATTAAGCTCAGACCAGAATAAATAAGATCAGACCAGACCATATCAGATCATATCAAATCATTATAATAATATAACTAAGATAAGATTAGATCAGATCAGATCAGACCAGACCAGACCAATTCAAATCAGACCAGAACTATTTAGACTATACCAGACAAATTCAGATCAGATCAGACCAGATCTTATAAAATTCAGATTAGGACAGCTTATTTAAGGCCTAGAGAACAGGGGCCAAGTACCCATCGTATTTGTCGCCATAAGAGGTTTGATACAATAAGGCGGAAAAAGACCCACCTCACCAAAATTTTTTAGTTTTGTCTACATTATATTATATAAATACAGTTTTTGTTAGTGCACGATCAAGTCACTTGACTTGATGTACTGCGACAAATTCCCACCATTAATTAATTTTGTAAATCAAGGGTTGATATTAACTTGAAGTTTAAAATAGTAAATTTGCTATATTATTTGAAAATTGACGTTCTTCTTCTTCTTCCTTCTTCTTCCGTTTTTCTTCTCTTCTCTTCTTCTCTGCATTTCAGGGATCGATCTTACATTACCCTTCAATTTGCTTAATTATGCTGTTGTACATAGATATACTTCGCAAAAATGTTTTTAAATATAGTCATTGAATTGTTCGTGAAAACATACCCGGAATGTTCTAGTTGAGTCGCTGAATTGTTCGTGATTGCCTCGCTGAATTATCTTGATAATGTCACTGAATTATTTTTGGTATCATCACTGCATTGTATTCTGTAGCATCATTGAATTCTTATTTGCAAAGTCGCTGAATTCTTCTCGACAGAGTTGCTGAATTCTTTTTTGTATAGTCGCTGAATTCCTCTACAAATAGTTGATGAAATATATTTGATAGCATCACTACATTATTTTTGGTAGCATCACGGAATTGTATTTTTGGTAGTATCGCTGAATTATACTTGGTTGTCACTGAATTCTGCTAGGCATGGTCGTTGAATTATGGCAGGCAGTGCCGCACAATTATTTTGATAGCATAACTGAATTATTTTTTGTAGCACCTCAAAATTGTATTTTGGTAGCATCGTTAAATTATGCTATGCAATGTCGCTGAATTATGCTATACATGTTGCTGAATTATGCTATGCACTTTCACTGAATTGTGATATACACGATCGCTCAACTCTTACTGAAATATTTTGATAGCATCAATGAATTGTTTTTTGTAGCATCGCTAAAATGATCGATTAATAGATTTGTTACCTCGTTATTAAAAATCATAAATGATTTTAAAAAAAAAAGATTATTTGAAATATTAAACATGGTTACCAAATATTTGATATGATTTACCAAATATATTATACTTATATGATAACATAGTAAATAAAGAGTTATGTCTTTCATTATGACAATTACACCATTTTTCATTCACAACCCTTGGATTTTAAATGAATGGTTCAGATTGCCGTCCTGGTGTACTACGGAATGTTTAATCGCACCACAACCGAACCCATATAAAGACTGTTGATGCTATGAAAGTAACGGGCTAATGAGCTTTAAAAATTAATTAATTACATTGTTTGGAATTGAAATTGAATTGGGCTTTGAATAAAGTGTAACTTATAGTATTGTAGTATTATTTATTTATTTATAACTTAGTATTTTTAATTAAAGAATTATATTTTAATAAGAATTTTAATAAAATATTTTATTTGAATAATTATATTTAATTAGGCTTTAGAATCAATAAATCAATATTATATTTTAATATTTAATTATTTAAACTATATTTCATTTATCATTTATTGTTATCACCCGAATGGGAGTGGATGATTAATGATAGATATAGTATAGTTCGTATAAGATGATAACAAAATATTGAAACGTAATACTGTTTGTTCAATATGAAATAACCCAAATGTACTTCAATTTTTTATGAAATAACAGTTATTCACCAAAAATATTTTTGCCGATCAATTTAATATATAATTTATTCACCAACAGTTAACACAATAAATATTAATTGTTCAAATCCAGATTATTAACCCCAATACTTTAAACAATAGTGCATTACTTAAATTTAAATGTATATGATATTCATCCAATATTTGACCTACATAATGTATTAAATTATCAAAATATATGATATTACACAAATTAATTATCATACCGTATTATTGATTATATTCTTTTATTAGAGGTAGATAATTAAATTAAATATAAATATTGTTTATATTTATAAAATTATGTACATATTTTTTTTTGAAACAATGCATATAATTTTAGTAATTTACAATTTAATTCAAATTTTCAGCAAAAAAGTGTATTTAGGCAATAAAAATCCTAATCAAACAAAAAATAGTAAATAAAATCACAGATATATTTTTTTAAAAAAAAACTTAGATCATTATATTCATTAGATAATTTTTTTCAATAAAATTTTCTATAACTTTATGCATACATTCAATATAGATAATTTAACCTAAGTTATATGAAAAAGAATAAAATATTTAACTAAAAATATTCAAAGTAAATAAATTAATTATATTACATAATATAATGCACAATATTTATTACTCGATTAATTTCTAAATATCAAAATTTAAATATTTTTTCCCAAACAACTTTCACAATATTTTTAATTAAATTTTAATTAAAATATTTTTATATACATATATTTAATTATTTTAATAATTTCAATTCAAAAATATCTTATATAAATACATATATATAACTAATTTTAATAAAAATAAATAATTTGCATTATTATATTTTCAATCATGAATATGTATATTTTATATCTAGCATTTATTAAAATATATTTTTTGAAGTTTTTTTTTCATGAGTTCTTTCAAATCCCAATATTAATTAATTATATATAAAAGTAAAGTTTTAGTCACTATTCATAGCATCAAGAGACTTTAGTTCAAGTGGTTAAGTCCCTAAATTTCCAACGGAATGTTGGAGGTTCGATCCCCACCGGCTCCTTATCCCTCTCTTTTATTCCCCAATATGCTTGTTTCCAAACATACTCTTTATATATTATAGATTCGGGCGGGAGTAATACTAGTGTTTTTTTTTTTTTTGGATAAGCCGAGGCCAGCTAATACAAGCAAACAAAGAAGAAAAGCAAACCGAAAGAAAACAGACCACAACAAGAAGAAAAATAACACAAAACTGGTAGGACACACCAGTAGGAAGGAGGGACAATTAGCGGACGGTACCCTCGCCGGCGGCATCCGCCGCTAGTCCTTCAAGAACGAAGTCCGGTGGATACGCCCACGTCGTGAAGAAGGCTTCCTCCGACGCCCCATGCTTGGCTAGAGTATCCGCGACGTTGTTACCTTGACGGAACAAATGATTGATGCTGCAGCTTTCGAAAGCACCCTTGAGTTCCCTGATTCTCTGAATAGTTGGTTCAAAAGGGTGGAATGGATCCTGAGAATTTAATACGTTAATCACAGGTATAGAATCAGTATAGCAGACCATTCTACTGATACCCTTGGCAGCGGCAAACTCCAGTCCTCTGTTCAACGCTATAAGCTCAGCTTCAAGACTAGTCTTTATACCAATAAACCCACATCCACCCCCACACCAGGCGCCTTTGTGATCTCGCACAACGAATCCAAAACCGGCACGACCCGGGTTCCCAAATGAGCTGCCATCCGTGTGTAAGATGTGATCCACCACCTCAGAATGTTTCCAGTGGACTATGGTGGGTTGCCTAGTCACATTCATCCCCTTTATTCCCGTTTTTTCCATATCGCTTGCCATATGCATGATGTTCCGGATGATGTTCCAGACAGATTTTTGTTCCCCCCTAAACACCCTGGCATTTCTTTCAGTCCAAATATTCCACAAGGCTGCAAGGAATAAGCTCCCATTAATCTGATACCAAGCCTGAAGGAGCCTTCTAATGCTATGTTGGGGGGCTTGATCACAATCAGTTGGTAGTCTGATGGATAGCTTGTCCCAAATTTGTTGTGCCCAGGGACAAGTAATTAGACAATGGCTCCACCCCTCCTCAGAAACGCCACACAAGGTGCACAGTGGAGAGTTGGCTAGGTTCCTCCTGAACCTTGTGGCATTGACAGGTAGTGATTCATGGCTTATCATCCAAAGTAACAAGCCAACCTTTTCAGGAATATTGGGTTTCCACATCCATTTCCATCCATCGCTAGAATT
Organism: Hygrophila difformis; assembly: GCA_030278955.1. Taxonomy (NCBI): domain Eukaryota; kingdom Viridiplantae; phylum Streptophyta; class Magnoliopsida; order Lamiales; family Acanthaceae; genus Hygrophila; species Hygrophila difformis. The sequence goes on from JAOANR010000001.1 coordinate 77,206,198, forward strand.
GCCCAAATTAGAGAGATGATGGTAAGCTGAACTAACCTTATACTTCCCATTGGCGCTTTCCTTCCAAACCCAGGCATCAGGGACAGCCGTTTGGAGTTTAGGCGGAGGTGCATCAGTGATCTCCTTCACTATATCATTGGGCATGACCGTGTACATAGCCCCCCAATTCCACTCCCCCTGCTGAATTACATCTTTGACTTGCATCTCCATGTCCTGTATGGCCACAAAGGGCATTTGAGGACCAAGCTGACCCCCCTTCCCTCCATTCAGTAGGGGTGGGCACGGTTCGGATACTCGACTTTTTTCAGGTATTTGCTAACCGAACCGAACCGAGCAAATATTCGAAATTACTAACCGAAACTGAACCGAAAATTTCGGTTAACCGAAAATATTTTCGGTTAACCGAGAAAAATCTTACTATTTGCGGATTACTCGAATCGAACCGAACCGAATCCCAAATACTAAAATTCAAAACCAATCCAAGATTAACATGCGAAAACCAATTGAGTTATACAGTATGAAGTGCAAAAAATAATTTACATTATATAAAATACATCATATAGCTGTGCACAATACACTAAGAAAAACACAGAATGAACAAATATATTGATAAAATTTCATATACTCATCAGGAAGAATGCTAACAAAAATAATAAGAGAACTTGCAAGTTAGACAGAGAGCTTCAGATATAAAATAAAAAAGAGATATTGTGTCGAAGGGAAATCCGAAAGGGGACGACCGCTTTGTCCGCAACGGGGATGGGCGGGCGTTGTGCTGCTGTCGCTGCCTCGCGAGGAAGGGAGGGCCGGAAGCACCGATGCCTCGCCGGAGCCTGGAGGTGGATGGATGGCGAGGGGATTTGGAAAGGAAGACCGGAAGGGACGAGAGCCGCGACGGAGGGATGAGAGCGACGGCGGAGTGGCGGTGCTCGAGGTATGAAAACGGAAATGGAGGGATGAGAGTGGAGGATGGGAGGTGGATGAGAACGGCGCTGTAGGGAGAGTGAAATTAGGGTTAGTGGTTAGATATACTCCCTCCCCTCCGGTTCTGCTTACTTTTTTTTTTTTTCTTTTAAAGATATTTATTTTATTAGGGCCAGCCCATCTGGCTTTTATGGGCCAACCTCTCCTCCTATTTGAATACTACTATATATTTAAAAAAATGAAATTTTATAATAATAATATAATATACGGTTCGGTTCGGTTAACCGAGGGTAAAATTTTGCAAAAACCGAAACCGAACCGAACCGAACAAATACCTGTGCTGAGGTATTTGTAACCGAACCGAACACCCCGGTTAACCGAAAATTCGATTCGGATTCGATTCGAATCAGCGGTTCAACGATTCGATTCGGATTTTTTGCCCACCCCTACCATTCAGAGAACCAAAAGGATGCTTGGCCACACCCGAGTCTGAATTGGAACCCATTTCTCAACAGGGGAGTGATTTTCTGTAGACTCCTAACCAATTTAGAGTGAGTTGGTTTGGCCGTAGAGGGTCCGGACCCCAAGTCTGGAGTGTAGTTATGCAGCATCTTGACCCAAGTTTTCTCCGGAGAGTGTAAATAATTCCACAGGAGTTTGCCAAGCAAAGCCGTGTTCATAGTGCGAGCTTTTCTTATCCCAAGCCCTCCCACGGCCTTAGGCATAGTCACTTTATCCCACCTGACCAGATAGAGACCCTTGTTTTGATTGTCCTTCCATAGGAACCTCCTAATTCTTCTGTCTATAGCCTCACACGTAGCTTCGGGCAACCAATGGAGTTGCATAACATAAGTGGGGATTGCTGCCATGACTGACCGGCATAGTGTGAGTCTTCCTGCCTTGTTTAAAAATTTGCAAGCCCAACCCTTCATACGAGCATCAAGGTTATCCAATATGCAGGCGAAGTCCCTACTCCTGGTCCTGCCCTTGATCATGGGAAATCCTAGGTAGGGCCCCAAATTTTCCACTGCTGGAATCTGGAATGCCTCTGAAAGTCGTTCCCTATCCTGGCAACTCACTTTTTTGGAGACAAAAAGTGCTGATTTGGAGGTATTAAGTTTCAAACCAGAAGTAGCTGCAAAAGTGCCCAGGGCCTGTGAGATACACTTCACGCTGTCGTCATCAACCATAGACCCAAGAATAAGATCATCGGCGAAGGCCAAGTGAGATATATCCACATTCCAACCCGCAAATCGAATAGGTTTCCAACTCCCTTTCTGCACAAGTTGTTGGATAAGAAGAGATAGTTTTTCCATAATTAGAAGGAATAGATATGGAGATATGGGATCTCCCTGACGCAATCCCTTCCCTGGGGTAATGTAATCCAAGCCATGACCATTCCACAACACCGAGTAAACCGGAGAGGAGACACAATACATGAGCAATCGGCAAAATGCGTTAGGCAACCCTAACTCAACAAGACACTGCTCAAGATAATCCCAATAAACATTGTCATATGCTTTGGCCACATCTATCTTGAGGAGGAAAGCTTTTACCCTCGTTTGAGGCCGAGACATAAGGGTAATAACCTCTTGGAGGGTGATAGCATTATCTATGGTCCCTCTTCCTGGAAGGAAGGCTGCCTGGTGGTTTGAAATGATGTGTTGAAGAGTGGGACGAAGCCGATTCACGAGCACCTTGGTCAATAGTTTATAGATAACATTGCATAATATTATAGGTCTAAACTCTCTCAAGGACCTCGGCACATCTACTTTGGGGATGAGGCAAATGTGAGCTTTAGCTACTTCCGATCCAAATCTTCCATTTTTAAAAGCTCCTTGTATGAAACTGTAAACAGATTCTCTCACCGTCTCCCAATGTTTCTTATAGAATACTCCGGGGAAACCATCCGGGCCCGGAGCCGAATACCCTTTGATTTCCTTGATCACTCTGTTCACTTCCTCTTCAGTCACTTCCTTAGCCAAGTCCTGGCATGTGGTAGTATCTAAGGGCGGGAATTCTGGCAGCCTGTCTTCCAGATCAATTGACGCCATTCTTTGTGCCAAGCTCACTGGAGGTTTGTCAAAGAGCTCCTGGAAATAACCTCTAGCATGGGCCTGAAGGACGTTATCATCTTCGCACCATTCATCATTGTTGATAAGGAGCCCATTTATCCTATTCCGATGCCCTTTGGTTTTGGCACGAGCGTGAAAATACGCCGTGTTTCTATCTCCAAGTTGCACCCACTTGTCCCTAGCTCTTTGATACCAATATATCTCCTCTTGGGCCATCACCGTCTCCAATTCTTGGCGAAGAGCTGCTTCCATGAGTAGCAGCCTTACTGAGTCCACCCTTTCCAACATCTTAGTAATTCCAGCAATCCTCTTAACTAGCTTGATTTTCCTCCACTTGTAGTTTCCCATATTGTTGAGGCTGAATTTAAGTGATTCGTTCTTCACTTTTTCCAGTTTATCACTTATCGAAGAAACATTGGAGTTCCAGGCTGCCTCAACAACCGGTTTGTACTCCGGAGATTCATTCCAAGACGCCTCCCAACGAAAAGGTCTAGACTGATTTCTCAATGGGAGGGTCCCGCATGATAATAGTAGAGGATTGTGATCAGACCCAATGCGGGGCAGAACCTGGACATTCCCGTAGGGGAATTTAGTCACCCAGTCCAAATTGCTCACGCATCTGTCCAACCGTTTGTAGATGCGTCTCATATCCCCCAAAGGTCTAGACCAAGAGAAGCTACCACCCTGCGAGTTAATAGCAGATAGCCCACAATCTTGGAGGACCTCTCCTAGTTCCTCATCTCGAGCAGGGTTATGAAGACCTCCCCTCACCTCCGTGGCCGTTAATATTTGATTCCAGTCTCCAATAACCCCCCAAGGGCCATCAACTAACATCGCCACCTCCTTCAAATCATTCCAATTCCCCCTACGATCTCCATATCTCGGCGAGGCATACAAAGCAGTAACATACCAGAAAGCCATACTACTCGACACCCTCAATGTTATCATCCGTTCCCTGCTATCCACAACTTGTGTTTGGAATAAGTTCCCAATCCTCTGAAGAGTCCAGATTCCTCCAGCTTTTCCCTTAGCTTCCTGAATACACATAGGTTCATATCCAGCTTGCCACAAAAACCTCCTAGAATTAGCAAAGGCAGACTGAGGTTCATAGAGAAAAATGAAATCCGGATTATACGTTTTCACAAAATCCTTTAATATCCTTCTCGACGTCATCCCCACAATGCCACCCACGTTCCAAGAAATCAACTTGCAATTGTTAAATTTTGTAAAATCCATAAAAGAATTGGATAAAAAACACACAGAACCCAAATCACAATACCCGTATCCCATGATTTAGTCTGCTGGTTGGTCCACCGTCTCCCCCAATTTCTCAACCTGTTCTGCGTCCTCGAGCATCTCCTGGTCATTCCCATTAGGGTCCCTATTCTCCTTGCACCAATTCTCCCCTTGCTCATTTGGCTTGCCCGCCCCCTGGTCGTGTTCAATTTCATCCTCAAGTGATGCTGGGGGTCGTTCCCTCTTTGGTTTCTTGTTCCCATATCCGTCAAGCAGAATCTCTGGAACCGCTGCCAAGACCTTGCCCGTGTTTCTCTTAGCCTTCGTGGTTGTATTAATATGTTTTGGGCCTCTAGCTAGTTTAGATTCCTTCAAGGCCTGTTTTGGCTTTTGTTGGCCCATTTGCAGTGGTTTGGTCTTAATGCCCGCCGGGCTCATCTTGGGTGGGCTTTTTTTTTCTTCTTTTTGGTTACCTTAACCCACTCTCCACAACTAGGTTGAGATGGGATGTCCCCCTTCCCTTCATCAGAGTCTGCCATAGCCTCATCAGGACCCTGGTTGTCTTGATTAGTGTAGTAGCCAGTCCCTTTCTCGAAGTCAACTTCTTTCATCTTGCTACCTATCCCTTTTCGTGAAACAACTGGAGCCTCGAAAGCCCTCCCATTCTCCTCTGTCAGTTCTTTGCTAGAAGAGGTTTCTGTCCCAAAAGTTGAGACACAGATTTGTCTCTTCTGGCATCTTGACCCTTGTCATCCCTACCAACCTCCATCTGAGGTCCTGCCATGACCGCCGGCGCCACCACTTTCTCTGTAACCTTGTCATTCATGCAATTAGTACTAGCATGCCCATACCTTTGGCAAGAATTGCAAATGAGATGTAAACCTTCGTAACATATTTTCTGCCAATGGTTACCGATAAGGATGCTTGTGACCAAAGGTTGATGTAAATCAATCTCAATGCAAACACGGGCATATCTCCCTCGGTTCACTTTTTTCGTCATGTCGTCAGCTCTTACAGGTTTGCCAAGAGCTCTGGCCATTTTGGTTAAGATGAACTCGTCGTAGTGCTCCATTCCTATCCGGGGGAAGCGTGCCCAGACAATAGTGCTCTTGGGAGTGTCGTCGGAGACCGAGAAGTTTGGCTTCCATGGTGCCATGGTGAGGTAGCTGTCAAATACCATCCATGGGCCTCCATTAAGAATTCTCGTCCTGTCATCCTTCCTATCGAATTTAACCAAGAAGTATCCTTCATCAATGTCAATCATTTCAAAACTACCACTTACCTTCCACAATCGGTTCAGCCGCTCCTTGAGAGCTAAATAGCCTACTTTCTTGCCAAGCACAGAGATAAAAACAGCATCCTCCCAAGGTTTATGGAGCCGTTCTTGGATTTGAGGGGCTATGGACAGTCGAGGCCTGAGCCGGTCTCCGTCTATGTAGTCAAGCTTGACCATATCCTCAGGTACATCTTCATCCATCAACGATGACATGTTGGCTGATTTTCCTTCCAGCACCATGTCCTTGAATGACGGTTTCTTCTTGTTGTTTTCATCAGGGTAAACGAAAGGAGGGGTTGGATTGAACGAGGGGAGAGCTTGCTGAAAAAACTCGCCGGGAAGTGCCTCAGGAGGAGGTGTGTTCACACTCATCTTAGAGAGAGAAACTTTTTTAGTATGGTTTTTCGTATGAGTAATACTAGTGTTAGGAAAATTGTTGTTTTTAACGTTTTTTTTCAAAAATTTCAGAAGAGGGAAAAATTGAATCCACAGGTCCCACCTAATTTGTTTATGTGACACGTGGTCGATCCCGATTGGCCGTCGGCGGCATTACCCATGGAGTCCACCCCCAATCAAGTGTAGCTCTGGTTAGGCATTTCCAAGCCGTAGGCTCGGTCCGACCGAACCTTTTTCTCACGCAGTTCGTTGAAAATTTCGCACGCTTTATCTTTCTCAGAGCTCGCCTTTCTGCACCCTTTCCATTTCATTTCTCTCTTTTTCTTCGTACCCTTTTTCGGTTTGGTTATTGCCGATTCAAAACCCTAGCCCGCACCCCTGCGGAGATCGATTTACACTGCCAATTCTGCACGTCTTCTTCTAGCAACGTAAGTCTGATTCCGAACCCTAATTTTGTTTGTATATTGATCTTGGGGCATGTGTGAGCTGGGCGTGTGGCGTGCTTGGTTGTATTCATGCATTGACCGTGGCTTTGGTGTTTAAGCTGTGTGAAGATGTTTTTTCTAAGTTTTCTTAAGTGCGCTATGGCGTTGGTTTAGTTGTTGGGTCAGTTAATGGTTGCCATGATGTTGTTATTACTTGTGTGTGGTTCATTTTCGATCTTGGTTATGAATTAGGGGCAGGGTTTGGCGCTGGAAAGACTTTTATAGAGTTTTTGGGTTGTATACTTGGGATATTGTTAGGGAACTTTAACAATTTCCACTATCGAGGATCAGTGTGGATAGATTATTTTATGCATAGGTTCCACAAGTTGTTGGCAGATAAAGCCTTTGATTATGATAAGGCTTGAGATAATTGAGTTGAAATGTTTTATGGATAATCTAACCATAGGTAGGATGAAAACAACTTATCCAAGTAGTTTTGTAGATTCTTGAATAGGAGTAAACAAGTCATCGAAATAGTCTTGTAGATTTTTGAATTCTGATCCAACTATCGAAACAAACATGTTGGAAATTTTTTATGGCACATTTATTTGTAGCAGATTCTATTAGCTTCCCGTTTTCCTATCAGCGGTGATCATAGGTGTGAAATTTAGAAGGTCTGTGTCTCTTGTGTTCAAGATTTGTGGGCTTCTGACTATTGGAATTTCATGATGGGTTGACAGGATGTCTTATTTTAGTGTGGTAGTTCAATTCTTCTTGGGAGTCCTGCGTCACTAACTGCACAATTTCTGTTTTCTCTTCGACTTGAAGTCATTAATTAATCCTTGCTTGCTTTGTTTGGAAAAGAGCAAGTATTTGTCAAAAGGAATGCACATGGTTCTGTTGACTGATTGGATATTGAATATGCTGCATATGAAAGGTGTCCATTTCATTATATATGGAAAAAAGATTACATGGGTTGATGGTGATATATAGTGAGGAAAACAATGTTTTCTTAATATGTACAAGCGTATATCATTATCACCAAGTTTTTTTAATTTAGTACTCCATATCAGTTTACTTTATGCATGGAAAACAAGGTTACTCTTTCCAGCAATCTTACTGACCTTTTAAGGGTTCATTATGTCTTGTGTTATCATATTTGCAAAAATTCTTACAGGCGCTAATAATCCAATATCTTTGTAGAGTCACATTGTTTGTATCGTTGGATATGCTTTTGAGTTCTAAAGAATGCTGGAATCGGATTTGAAGTTGATTATGGAATGGTTTTGCAGGGATTAGAATTGGCCGATGTTAGGAGAATGAACTTGAATACTTGATTAACAGTGTTTGGTTTCAGGTTTCCTTCTGTTGTTATGTTATGCTATTAAGTCACAGTTTATAATTTTTTAGCTTATTATTTTATTATTTATGTTGATCACATTTGGAATGTAATGACTCTCTATACTCTCTTCTGCACTGTGACCATGATGTTTTGTTACTCAGTGTTATGTTGGTTCCCTTGCTATGATCCAATCAGATGCTTGATCTATCTTTGTTGTTAGGCTCCAATCAATTGTTTTTCCCTTTAACGGCTGATCTTGTTCATATCATGACTTGCTGTGAATGTGCAAATAAATGATTTTAGCAGCTCTTCCTCTTCATTTTGGTCTCTATCTATTGTTCCTTTTTTTTTTTTTATTTGTGTGATGGAACATATATTTTAGGTCCATCATAATACCTTTTTAATTTCTTTTTTTACCACTTTTAGATATGTTCGTTCAATTTTTCTGATGTATATAGAGTTCTCATACTTAAAGGCACAGCTTCATATATTTGTGCAATTTGAAGATGCTGTGTTATTAGTTTTATTATTCATATATGTTTGTCAACTGTGGTATTGCATGGATATAATGCCCCATTTTACTGGAGTCACTTGGTTTTCTTGGTAATATTTGGCTTTTTTTTTGGCTTTTTGCGTGCGTGCTTGTGTATGTAAGCGTGCTAGTTATTGCTTTTGATCGTTGTTGCTTTGGCCTTCTGGTTGAGAAGCTTACACTAGGTTGGTGACTGATTTTCAGGATAATGTGGTCATAATGCTATTTGTTTTTGTCAATAGACTGGTCATGGTGTATGGATGAAGAGGAGTAAGAAGAATTTCAAATATTGAGGGCATAATTATCTGTATATCAAATTTAAAGAGGGCATAATTTAGGGCGTGTCAGATAAACATTCAAATGCTCCACAACTAGAATTTGGGCGTCAATCATCTATGCCAGGCAACGATCTTGGAGATAGGGTTCACAACTTTTTTGCACAAGACAACTTATTCCAGGGACAGCCTCATTCGCAAGTTCAGGAAGGGAGTTGGCCAGTTCTGAATAGCAACTTTTGGGTTGGCGGCCAAGGACAAGTTGATCAATTGAATTCAAATTGCAAAATTTATAATACACAAAACTCAGGTATATTAGGATTGTGATGGTCACAAGTTATGCTAGTTTATGAGTATCTTTTATTCTCTGTGTGTGTGTGTGTGCGCACACACGTTTGTAATCTGTATTATTACTTCGATTATGTTATTATCAAAATGTCTCCTTGGAGCCTGGTTACTAATATTGACACAAATGAACTAATACAGTGTAACTTCTCTGTTTTTATGGTTAGATGTAGATAGAGGAGAAACTGGTTATGCTCATCTGCCCCATCATTTGGGAAATGGCTTGAATTTAAGCCAGTCAAACCTGAGACCTGAACAGCCAATTTTAAATGGCTTCTTTTATGCAAATCAGTCTCTCCAGACAAGACAGAATGAAGCAAGCTTTCTGGGAATGGATACAGGTTCGTCTAATCTTAATTTAATAACCTCTAGAGGGTCATTGGGTCCTGATGTACTGCAAAAGTCTGGGGCTAGTCACCAAACTAAAGCTTCAGATAGATCGGAAACATCTGCATCACCTGTCAGTTTTGATCTGTTTGGTAGTCAGCGACAGGTGAACCATGGTCAGCAACCGATAAACCATGAGCAATCTAGTACAACACAATCTTTGCCACACCAGCAACAACTACATCAGCAACTAATGATGAAGAAACTACAAGAGATCCAACTGCAGCAGCAACATAATCGTCAGCTTGATTTAAGACAACAGTATCTGGGTAGCCAGCTACATTCCTTTGCAAAACAGAGTTCTAATGCGCAGTCAACATTGGTCAATGGGATTACAAATTCAGACGCATCTGTGTATCCTCGGCCAGCTGCAGTTGGTACTAGCTGGCTGAACGAGGGTTCTTCAAGTATGCATGGATCTCCCAATGGACTTGGCTTCCCATCTAATCTTGGCCAAACACAAGGCCTTGTGGATTTGGCAACTCAAGAAGCCGACAATTCTCTCTACGGAGTTCCTGTTTCTAGTTCAAGGGGTTTAAACATGGACCATCATTCCCAAATGGTGACAAGTCGAGTGTCAATACCTCAAATGCCAGTCTCTAGTAACTTTCTTCATGGTAATCAGCCTAACTTATTTCCAGAGCAGGTAGGTGTACAGGGTGAATCTCCCGTCTCCAGACATAAAGTTCCAAATGATGACATGTTTGGATATGGTTTTAAGCAATCCCAGTTTTTGGGGTTAGGAAACATGGGCAGTCAACATCAAGCAAATTATGTGTCTGGAAATCAACCACAGAAGCAGAGTTCGCTGGAAAAACCCTCCAAACAAGTTGCTTTACCTCAGAATGAAGTTCGCCTAGATCCAACAGAAGAAAAAATTCTTTTTGGTTCAGACAATAATATATGGGCTGCCTTCGGCAAGGAATCTAACGTGACTGGAGAAGCTGGCTTATCTTCCATTCAAAGTGGTAGCTGGAGTGCACTTATGCAATCAGCTGTAGCTGAAACTTCCAGCAAGGATACAGTACTGCAGGGGGAGTGGAGTGGTTTATCTTCTCTGAAAAATAATGGTACTTCATGTAGTCAGTTACCTTCATTCCCTCACAACAGCTTTAAACAAGAAAAGCCTCTGGTTGAAAACAGTAAGAGAATGCCTCCAGCATTGAATTCTGGGTCGTTCCCCCCTTCTGATAATACCTCAAATAATGGCATAACATCAAAGCAGCGTAGACAGAAATTCCAAAATGAACGTGACCAAAGACTGCAAACTGAGGCATCTCCAATATTTTTCCAATCTTTGGGAGAAGCTGATAAATCACGGAATTGTGGTCCACTGCAAAATTCAGTTGCTGAAGGAAGTCAGTATAGAGATGCCTCACAGCCTTACCCCTGGGCTGAGAGAAATTCTAAAACAACTGAATTTCTTGGAACTTCCGGACGATCAAATGGTACAGCAGTGCCAACTGATGGAGTTTGGGCGATAAACAGTGATGATGCTGAAAATATGCTCCAAAATTCTAGCAGTCAAACTGGGGTGACCCAAGGAAAAGTTTCCCATGGAAGATCTTTTTGCAATCCCCAAGCAAATAAAGGACACTTAAGTTTAAAAGATACCGCTTCATTGGATAATTCACATAATGCGAGGAAAGATGAAACCAGTTCTCGGTTCCAGAATAGTTATTCATTTAAAAAGTGGACAAATGTGCATCCTTCTTCCAGATCACAAGGGGGTGAAAGCTTGGGGATGTTGTTGAATCAAGCTAATGGTCCGAATCAGGTTTTAGAATCAATGAGTGGCCGTGAGAGGGACGAAAGTGCAAGATTTGAGCTGGAGAGTCATGATGTGAAGGAAAATTCCAATGACAGCCATCACTCAAATTTATCTCAGCACTCTGTTCGTGGTTTAGGAGAAGGTGGAGTGCTAGATACTACTGACTCATATCCTGTTACTGCAAGGATGCAAAATCTAGCCAACCAACTGTCTAGAAAAGTTTCTGCACCTCTCAAGTTTCAGTATCGTCCCATGGGAAATGTGGATGAAGATATGGACCCTGCCTGTGCTCTAAAGCAGCCATCCCATGTGCATACCATACACCAGAAGAATGCTCATTTTGGCCGATCAAAAATATTTGGGCAGGTTACACAGAATTCCACACTTATTGGAAAGGTGATCAGTAAAATTTTGCAACCTTTATCTATACAGTCTTAGGTTCAAAAGCCAAAAATTTGGATTAATTATTTATTTGCAGGGGCAGTCCTCTGAGCTTCAAAGAGATATTAGAGACCCTTATGAGAAGCCATCACGCGGAGACCTTTCTGGTCATGCGCATGACAGACCTGCTCCCTGTAATCACCACGCCGAAACCTTAAGTAGTGCATCTTCGTCCAGGTACTTTCACTGATCAATTTACAGTGGTAGTATAAATATCTAAAGTTTTTCTGTATTTTAATTCTATCTGATAATGCCAGTCAAAACATGCTGGAGCTTTTTAACAAGGTTGATCACTCAAGAAATCATGGTGCGATGGTGCAGCTCAAGTCTTCTGTGCCTTCATCACAACTAGCTGTGGTGGAAAAGCGTGACGAGTTTGGACACCTCCAGCATACTCAGTCTCATGTTTCTCAAGGTTTTGGATTACAACTTGCTCCTCCCTCTCAACAGCTGCATATATCAAACTGTCAAATGTCTTCTCAAAAGGATCAAGGGGCATTTAATTTGATGCGTTCAAATAAGACTGATTTTGAAAGAGGTGATAAGAGCCCGCAGATGGTTGCCAAGAATTCTGTTCAATCTTTGTCATCTAAAGAAACCCAGCCAGAGTTCAAACTTAGCGTATCCACAATTCCAGGGCATGGGAGACATGATGGTTCTCTTTACAAGGCACCTGGAAATTTTACTTCATTCAGTTCGGGTGTTCCATATTCAAGACAAGATCGAGATCATCAAATAGCAGGGTTAAGTGGACAAATGCCATTGAATCAGCACATTGACTCATTGAGTGAAAATGCTTCCAGCACACAAAGAGCTGCGCAGGCAATCTTGCATGATGCTTATGGTGGTTTTCAGCGAGATAATCATGCTTCATCAGGGGCAATATCTGAACAAAGTGGGCCAAATGATGTACAGGAACAAGATGCAACGGCAACTAAGGCAACCTGGGATGGTCAACGAAGTTCTCATCCTTTTCCTGCCCCTGGCCTTTCTCAACAGGGAAATTCCTTATCTATGTTGGAGAACATTGGTGCCAATATTACTGTACATAGGCCGAATACGGGTTTTGAAATTGTGCAAACCTCATCACAAAATTTAGAGTTGGCCCAACCAAATATTGTGGAATCAAGTGATCCTTTGATGCAGGATCATGTAAACTCTTTGGGATTTAATGATGAAGGGCAAAGGTTGGTGGGAAGTGCTGGTCAGCGGGCAGTATCTGGGAGCACTGAAGCAGTTTCTGAGGTGAAAAAATCATTTAGAAAAGAACCCTTCTTGAAAAATCATTTGGACGATTCTCATCCTAGTTCTGCATCCATGCGAGAGAACATTGAAGCCTTTGGCCGGTCCTTGAAACCTAATAGCTTATCTAACCAAACTTCTACTCTGCAAAACCAGATTCAGGTCTCGAAGGATGCAGAGATTGATTTGGTTGACAGGGTTTCAAAGAGAATGAAAGGGCTGGAAAATGTTTTAGATGTTCATCTTGTGGCTTCTAAGCCAGGGCAGCAACTTGCTCAGAATGATGTGGTTGGTGATTCCTTGGGTTCAAGCAGATTTGATGGCAAGTTGCAGAGAAACCCTTCTCAAGACGGAAATGTAGCATTGCAGGATAATTCAGGAGTTAGTCAGGATATTTCTCCAAATGATTCTTGTATTGATTTGAGGACATCTCCTGGAGTTGATCGTCATCAGGTTAATCCAAAGATGACACCATCAGTGTTTGGCCCGTGCGATGCTCCCGGAGTTACCCCCTCAAAACCAGAAGAACAATCATTACCTCAAGGGAAGCTTTCCAGTGGTTTCCATATGGTTTGTTCAGAAGAGAATAGAGCAACTGCACCTGCTGATGCATGCCAAAATAGCAACCATCAAAATCTGACCATTTTGTCGGTATCTAGCCAAGGTGTCTCTTCTTTGAATCCATTACAGTTGAATGCTACATGTCAAGATCTGGTAATTTTGAGACCCAAGAAACGTAAAAGTGCTATTCTGGATCTTTACCCATGGCACAAAGAAATTTCAGAGTTATCACAAGATCGTGTTTCTTACAGGTGAGAGTCTGTTTCTCTAGATTATTTCTTTTATATATTCCTATACCAAATGCTGAACTTTCTCTTGCAGCATGACAGAATCAGACTGGGATTTAGCTTCAACTTGCCTTATTGACAAGGTTCGGGTCTCTGTGCTTATTCTTCTCTCTTCTATAATTATAATTCTGTGATTTGTTGTCCTATCATTGTATTTTCTTTTTCTTCTGGTGCAGGTTGATGATATTGCTGACTTGATTGAAGATGGATCTCTGGTGCATGTATATAAACGAAGGCTTATTTTCACAACAGGTCTCACTCAGAAATTGTTTCGCTCTGCTCCAGCAGCTATTCTCTCTGCTGATGCTACTACTAGGCACGATGCCTTGGTTTATGCTGTTTCCAGGATAACTTTGGGAGATGCTTGCAGCACACTTTATCAGTTGAGAAGCTTGGATGTCCCGTGTGAGGGCATGGACCAGTAAGAATGGAACTCATGAATCTCTGGAATTCCATGTCAACTTTTATCTTCATGCATAATCTTATTTGTTATTTCCCATTTTGTGTGACATGTTCTATTTGTTATCTGCACTGTAGATCCCCAAACAGCCAATTGTCAGTTGGTGTCCGAAGTTATGCAAAAGCTGCCGAGGAGCTCCAGGGAAGAATTAAGAAACTTAAAAATGATTTCTCGAGGTAAATTTGGTGTGAAATGTTTTCTTTGTTGAATTGAATGAATTGGAGAACTGTCTCTGATTTATGGAAATAGATTTTAGTTTGGGTGTTTGAAGGAATCATATGTCCTCTTGGAAAAGGGTGAAGTTATTGTGTTCCACCTTGAGTTGAATACAGCTGACAGGTTTTCTTTTGGCCAGATAGTAGTGACATAGGCCTCTTATATATGGTACACAACACTACTGCAATGGTAGTATTGTGGACATATACATGTTTGACATGATTTAGATGGGTTCCTTCAGTGCTAATTTACCTAATCTGCATCTTTCTGTGATTGCCTTGCATTAAATCGAATTTAAATTCTGTTGAAAAAGCGAGTGATAGATAATCCAAACGCATCATCACTGGTCAATTTTTTGTTTGTCATTTGAGTCTGCTGGCTCTGTTGAGTACATCAAATTGTACTGGGAGTCACCTGACCCTGTACTGAAACTTTTACACTCATGCAAACATGATTGTATTTCAATTTCGATCTGGAATATACCTTGCCTTTGAACTTTTCCATTGCAGTTCATTCCTGATGGATGAGATACTCTTGATTTTGATCTTATTAGTTCTGGGCTTCTGACATTCATTATTCATATGACATTTATTTTGTGACGACATATGGGACATGTTGCGAACTAGATTTGTCATAATTGCATAGAAAATACTCCCTCCGTGCCGTTAATATGTCCATTTTGACTTTTTACACTATTCATTGTATTTGTTTGACCTAATTTTTTGTTGCAGTTATATAAGAAGAAATATAGTCAAGTGAAATCTTGTTGCATTCGTTTTTTGCATAGTTTTAGAATATATGTGTATAATTTTTACTTCTATAAATATTAAGATATAACATGTTAAATAATACATTGGACTGTGTGTCCAAAAGTTTTGAGACATAAATAATGGGACAGAGGGAGTAAGAAATATGGAGTATATTGTAAAAGAAATATTTGTGTATTTTTATTAAATTCAATAAGATTGTATGCAGAAAAATAAAAATAACTATTGGCCCTTATTAGGTTTGTATAACTTGGAATGGTGGATGAATTGGAATTAAAAGGATTTAAAATTCCTTGATGTTGATGTAAGTTGGGTCTAAAACTCCTTTGGATTGCATTTGTGGAAAATATTTAAATTCAGGGATGGATTTGAAATCCGTTTCAAATCTACAAATTTGAATTATATCTCATCGGCTAGGTATTTAGAATGAATTTGTACCTTGACATCAATATGCTTTTGCGCTCAATATATCCATCCCATTAAGCCCTTCAGAATTTGGATGAACCCTTTGCCTTTGCGGGATTGAAATTGTGTGATAGGCAGCACAGATGTGGATCTGCTTATCTAATATTAGAAACATCACCTTTTTTTTTTCCCCTGGTATATTATAAATAATGGCATAATTTTCTCTGTTATAGGGTCTACAAGAATGCATCATTATTGGACTTGAGATTCGAGTGTCTAGATCTGGAGAGGGTGTCTGTCATTCATCGGTTTGCAAGGTTCCATGGACGTGCACAAAGTGATAATGCAGAGGCAGCTTCAGTGAGTGGAAGTGCAACTAATCATAAACCCATTGCACAACGATATGTAACCGCTCTCCCCTTTCCTACAGATATTCCTGATGGGGTACAATGTCTATCACTATAGTGCTTAATTTGGGGGTTTCCCTTGGTTTAACATCACCAACGCCAATCAAACCACAGGATGGATTGATGGAATTCACATATGGGGGTATGATATCTCCTTCATTGTAAAGGATCCATAGTCTTTTCAATTCGGCCCCTGATATTATTCTTGAGAAATATATGGTTCAATTCATGTATTGCTTTGATATTGTCAAAAAAAACAAGAAGAAAAAATTGGACTCTTTAGTCCATTTTTGCAAAGAGCTAAGTAATATAAGTGAATTCTTGTTTTCATTCATACAGGCACCAGGAGAGAATTTTGACCTGCAGCGTTATGTCTTGTTTAGTGTTTTGCTATCTATTTAGGTTGTATAAGTACTATCTTTGGATTGTTGGGATTTCATAGTCCCTAAGACAGGTGCTTGCATTGCCATTCCTTTTTTTTGTTTGGTCCGCATAGCAGTTGCACGAAGCACTCTCATATTGCCTTTTCTATGTTTGTGTTGAGTTTTGATTAAATATGCTGGTTCCAAAATGTTGTACAAGATTGCTTTTATCCAAGATTATGTATTGAAATCCTATCCATAAATTCGAGCGAATTTTGTGTTTTTCTTGCTCTGTTTGACATTTCTCGCTGTGTATGTTTTCGAGCGTCTAATATGTGAAATTGACCCAATGGAAGGTCATATACTCTCTCCGTTTTTAAAAAGTTGTAATGAAAAATTGATATTATAAAATTACGTGATTAGACGAATCCAACAACATCTCACTTGACTATGTTTTATCTTATATAATGTGTTAAAAAATTAAATCAAAGTTACTCAATGAATAGTAACAATTATGCAAATGTTTCAATTATACAAAAACGGAGGAAGTACAAGGGAACACTCAAGCTGCAAGCAGCAGATCAATTCAATTAAACTCAGGCCACCCTTTTGATAAACTGATAATTGATTCACTACACATTACAAGCAGGTCAGTAAAATCGCAGGATGTTTCCAAAAAGAAAAATAACTATTTTAAATCAGAAAAATATGCTGTGTTTTTTTTTTTTTTTTTTTTTTTTTTTTTTTTTTTTTTTTTTTTTTTTAAGTGACATTAACACTGTGTTCAATTGCTCTTCCGAAAAAAAACCACTGTTCAATTAATTTTTTTAATCTGTTGCAAGGACTAGTATTTTTATTTCAAGCACAACAGCACAAGCCTCTCTAATCTCAAGCAAAAGCTGCAAACAACAGACATTGAACAAGCAGAAAGTACTCTCTCATAGCTGCAACAATTAATGGATTTTTATTTTATTTATAAAACAGCAGCAACAGGCAGCACACGAGTACCAGCAGAAACACTACAAAAAGCCAACATCAAAGCGGGGGATGGCAGCAATAAGCAGCACCAATGTATAATCACACCTATAAGGAACATTTAGTAGTAAAAGCTCTTGGCTTTTTCTTCTTTCTCTTCCTCTAATGGGAATCCTACCGTTCATGAATCTATCAAATTCTCTAACAATTTATGTATCAAACAATTGACTCAACACCGCTCAAAAAACGTTAAAAAAATGAGTTTCAGTTGGTCTTCTTCTTCGGACAATGGCATGATAATAAGAAATACAACCACAATTAATCCCAAAATTTTGGACAAACTTTAGCTTGTTAGGTGAACCCTTCAAGAAGAAGCATAAGAGTTCAGCACATCACACTGGATGGATACTTGATTCCAAAATCCATCAACAAAATACCAAAACAAACCACATTTTTTCAGGCACGAACTTCGTTCCTTTGCCAATAACAAATGTCAAGACAAAGATACGTACGAGATGTGATCCAATGTCTCGGTAATCTGAAATCGGAAAATGGAATAAAGGCTTTCGGTGGAAAAGAGGTGGGGTAATCCAATGTCTGATCTGTTCTTCAATTTGTGGATGGGAGGGATGAATGGGAGCATGAAGACAGGGGAAAGAACTGTTTTGAAAAAGTTGAATTGAAAATGATGGGGTTAGCAGCGTTTTAGAAATCAACTGTTTGAGACACTAAACCACACTTGCAAACCACTGTGTACCAAAATTACTCAAACAGCTAATCATCCTCCAAAAGGATGTTCAGCAAACAGGGCTATAAATCCATAAATAGAAGACAACAGATCAAACAAATCAACTACTACAATACGGGGGAAGATATTAGTAAAGGAAAAAAAAAAAAAAAGAAAAGGAATCATTATGCGGGGCTTATATGGACATGTGAGCACTAATGTATATACATGTCCTGGCATAAATGTCCGAACCCATTACCCCCAAACACATAGAATCAAAGAAACGGATCATTGTAAGCAAAGGCTAAATTAAAGTAGTCTACTAGTCTAGGAAGAGGAATTTGGATAACTAACAACTGAATTCTTGTAACAAAAAGGGGGGGGAAAAAATTGATTCCACATAATTACAACGGAAAACTTTTACATTATACACATCAAACCTACAGTTCGATAAAAGGCCACAACGTAGGTTGTGTGAAGTGTGAACTACATACAACTCATACTTCAGATCAACAAGAACTCCAAATGAACTAGACAAGTTACCCTAGATATCAATGTTTTATGCCCGTAAAATTCCACAGTGGCTCAAAAATTTTTGTTTCAAAGTAATTGGACCAAACCTCCGCACAATTTTAGTAAGAGTAGAGTGAAGTTCCCTTGATGTAAGCAGCGATTCAGTGGTAGTTGAATCCAAGGAGAATCCTTTCCCATACATTTCTTCAACAACTTCAATGACATCATCATACCCACCGTGTAACAACATTCCACGGACAAGAATATTATAGGTAATGTGATTTGGCATTACTTTTGCAAATTTCATATTCAAAAGAAGTTCTTTAGCTTCCTTGAGCTGCCCATGTTCACAATATCCTTGAATCAAGGTGGTGTAGGTAACAACATTTGGTTCCAAGCCTTTAGAAGGAAGATTACTGAAAATGGCCCGAGCAACATCAAGGTTCTTCTTTTTGCACAGTCCATTCATTACAATACTGTAGTAATTAATATGGAGAGGTTCTCCTTGGTGCTCTAAAGCATCCAAAAATTCTATTGCACCCTTAACGTTACCATGCTGACATAGTCCATACAACATATTACAGTAGGTGTAGAAGTTTGGTTTTAAGCCAACACTTTCGAGATCATCAAAAACCTTAATTGCAAAAGAATATTTGCCCATCTGAAATAATACCTTTAACATTGTATTGTATGTCGCTATATCTGGCTTCAAATTAGTACCAGACATCTCCTTAAATGTAAGTATAACATCCTCAAACTTCTTTGCTCTAAAATATCCATGGATTAAAATGGTGTAGGTATGAATGTTAGGAACAACCCTTCTACTAACCATCAAATCAACCACTTTTCGAGCTTCATTCAAACGACCTTGCAAGCAATATCCATCAATCAGTGTACTATACGAAACCACATTAGGCTCTACGTTTCTATGCCCCATAGTTTTGATTACGTCCTTCGCTCTATCCAACAACCCTTCCTTACCTAAACCATCTATTAGGGTGTTAAACGTGACAACATCTGGATATATTTTGCTACACAACATCTCTTTAAGCAACATTGTAATTTCATTCCATCGACTCAAATTACATAAGCCAGCAATCAAAGAATTATAGGTGAAAACATCAGGTGAGATGCCTTTCTGATGCGTTGTTCTATATAACACTTTTAAAGCGGAATCTACCATTCCATATGCACAATAGCCATGTATGAGCATGTTGTGAATACGCAGGTCTGCCCTAACGCCACTTCGCTCCATTATCTTGACTAGCTCAACCGCTACAACCGAGTTACCTGACTTGCAGAGTCCATCAATCATACACCCATATAAAACCACATCCATCTCACACAACCTTTCTCTAAATATCTTCTCGAACAGAAATTGTGCATCTCTAATCTTTTCCTCTCGAAACAAACCCTTCAATAATGGACTGAAGGTACACGAATCAGGAACACGACCAAGTTTAAAGAACCAACCCAGAATAGAAAACCCATATTCAGTATGGTTAGATAAGCAACAACTGTTGATGGCAATGCTCAGCGTATATTTGTCAATTGGAATTCGCAAACGGCGCATATCCTTGAAAAGGGAAAGCACAACAGAGTAGTCTTTCAATTTGACTACAGATGAAAGAAATTTATTAAATTGTTTAACAGAGGGAAGAGGCGTTGTACGGGACATTTCATCAAACATATGAAGAGCGTTATCTAGATCCCGAAAATCCTGCCAATTCCCCCAAGACTCTGTTCCAAAGCAACAATATAAAGAATGGAGAGGAGGCGAAATACGAGAGAAAGTACCAGATCGGTAAGTATTTGGTGCGCATATCGGGAATTTGCCCAGTTTGAAGCGGTGACAATTGGCCATAGTTTTCAGGAATAGAGAGACGGAGAGCAGGAAGGGAAGTAT
Organism: Hygrophila difformis; assembly: GCA_030278955.1. Classification (NCBI taxonomy): domain Eukaryota; kingdom Viridiplantae; phylum Streptophyta; class Magnoliopsida; order Lamiales; family Acanthaceae; genus Hygrophila; species Hygrophila difformis. Next base: position 77,226,451 of record JAOANR010000001.1, read on the forward strand.
AAGCGTTTGAAGGGTTTTTAGACATATGTTATGGACCGAAATGGTTCATATACTGGCACAGTATATGCTGGAGTCATTTATGGCCATTGGATCTTACTTAAAATCAGTGGTTGATATTGAAAATAGGGTTAAAAATATCATTATACTTTTAAAATTTAAATAATATAAAATGTATTAATGATTACTTTTTATTCTCATTTTAATTAACATGTGCCCCTAAATCTCAATCTTGTTCCCCTTTTTTTCTTCTTTATAATTGTGTGGCATGGGTTTTCACCACTTATTTCCCGGGCTTTCAATAGCTCCTAAAAAAAATCTCAATCTTGTTTCTCGTGTTTCTTTTACTGTATCCCTCTAATTATTGAACTTTTAAATATCGCGTGCTCGCAAAAAAGCATAGGATTTTCTTGCCTCGTCACGTAATTTTTAAATATCAAACTTCTAAATTTTTATTTGTACTGAACTTGAGTTATTACCGGTTTAAATGTGCATTGGATTCGTAAAAAATATTTTAAGACTCAGGAAGTATGACATTTTTTAAGGTATATGACATTCTGTTTTAAGTTATATAACATTCTGTCTTAAGGTAGAAGTATGACATTTTTTAAGGTATATGACATTCTGTTTTAAGTTATATAACATTCTGTCTTAAGGTATATGACATTCTGTTTAAATTATATAACATTCTGTTCATGACATTCTGTTTTAAGTTATATGATATTCTATTTTAAGTTATATAGCATTCTGTCTTAGGTATATAACATTCTGTTTTAAGGTATATAACATTCTATCTCAAGGTATATGATATTCTGTTTTATGTTATATAAAATTCTGTCTTAAGTTATATGACATTCTGTTTTATATTATATGGCATTATGTTTCAAGTTATATAACATTATGTCTTAAAGTTTGACATTCTGTTTTATGTTATATAACATTTTTGTTAGCTACATTTGACACAATGCTACTGTTCACTCATATACTTTGACTTAAAGTTTTATCATGGTTATACAAGTTAAAATATAGTTAAGTGAGATCTTGTTAGATTCGTCTCGTCTTTTAGTTTTTAAATATCGAACTTTTAGAATTTTTACTTGTACCGAATTTGAGTTATTAATGATTTAAAATGTGCATTGGACTGCGTGCTGGGTGGGTCCGTAGCAATCTTTAAAAAATAGAGGAGGTATAACATTCTGTTTTAAGGTATATGACATTCTGTTTTATGTTATATGACATTATGTTTCAAGTTATATAACATTCTGTCTGGAAACTCTACGCATTCTGTATTTTCGGTAGATAGATAATATGTAATATCTTCTCAAATTAAAGAGCATCATTACCTGCAAGGCTGCAAAGATATAATCATTACCTGCAAAATCATAATTACAATAAAATAAAAATAAAAATAAACAAATACTACAATTTATCAAATTATATTTATACCCTTATTGTATTATAACCATTGATTTAACATAAAATATGATTGAATGGTCCAGATCAAAAGCAATATATACTGGAATTTTTAGTTCCAGCATGGGAACCATACCGGTTATGGACATGTAGATGTTCGTTGGGCAAGTGGAAGAATGTACATGTAATGGGTGAAGTACTGTACTTCATGTAATAGAATAATGTTCTATGTGTGTGTGTGTGATAGAACAAATGACGGGTGAAGTATTGTACTTCATGTAATAGAATAATGTTTCTTTGTGTGTGATGGAACAAATGTTGTGTGTGATTGAGAGAAATGTTCTATATGTGATGTATGTATATGAAGTTTTTTTTATTAAAGGGTTGTATCATAATCGAATTGGAATGTGTGAATTGAGTAGTGCTTAATGTGGGATGTATATAGGGTGCAGGTGTCTATACATGCAAACACCTTATATAGAGATTGTACTATAATCGGATCATGTGAATTGAGTGATGATTCATCACCTTTATTTATTGCCTATAATTATAAATAAGGTTTGTAAGCTTGTCCATTTAAATATACTCCATCCGTCCCATTACACTTGTTCTGTTTGACTTTTTTTACACTGTTCATTGTTCAGCTTTGACTCAATTTAATTGCAAGTATATATTTAGCAAAAAATAATCAAGATTGGTCTTGTTAGAATCGTATGATCACGTAGTTTTATAATATATATTTTGTATAATTTTTTATTGTATATATTTTGAGATATTAACAGATAAAAAAGTGTATTGGATTATGTGCAAAAGTGAAACATGATAAGTTAAATGAGATGGAGGGAGTATATAAATAAGAATGAATCGTTTCCCTTCATATTTATTTGTATTGTTGCATGTCTATCGATTCCCTATTTCATTTCTTTTGCATTTACCATATATACACGTTCATATACAGTCTACAAATATATACTCCCTCGGTCTTTCTGTAATGGCACCATTGGTGTTTTGTGTATTGTTCAAAATTTAACGTTGTCTCAAATTTTTTTCATATAGTTATGGAAGAAAAATCACGTGGTTTTTGGGTTAGGTATTGTATGAAATCACGTGGTTGTGGAAGAAATGTAAGTACATCCAAAATCATGTTCCGCCACCGCTATATTAATTCTTTCCCGACATTATTAACTCTTTCCTAACATTATTTCCCCGCAATAATAGATTTTAGGGTTAGGTGTTGTATGAAAAAAATGCCGAGAAAGAGTTAATATAGAGGTGGAGGAACGTGGTTTTTGGACAGGTCGGATTGAAGTCGTGTACGGGTCTGGTTGGTCTCATGATTTTGTTACTTGTCTTAATTTCTAGGATTATTATAGTAAATTATGATAAATTTGGCAAAAAATACTACTAAAGTTAAAGGATCAAATAAGATAAAATAAAAGTTTTGGACCAAATTAAAAAGAAAAAGGACCCATTTGGTTAATAGTAATTCCCCAATCAGCTAGTAGTAGCCTAGTAGTAATATTTAATTTCCCCACCAATTAATAGTAAGCTAAGTAATAGTAATATATAGAACAATCAGATGGGTGGTCCTCCTCCTTCTCCTCCGTCGCCGCCATTTGTGGTGGTTTTAGTGGTGGTTGTGGGCATGGCTGCTGCTCCTCCTCTCTGCAGTAAAAATCAATTAACCTCAGCTAGCTAGCTTAGCTGCTTCGACCTTAATATATATATATATATATATGAGTATGATGAAGAGATTCATGGATGGGAGGCTCACACCTAAAACCAATTGGTGATAGGTAGAGTTGCTCCCAACCCATATAAGGTAGTTTTTAGGGACACATCATATCCGATGTGGGATATCAACACCCTCCCCTCGAGATGATATTCATCTCGAAATCAAATTCAAATTCAGGATCAAATATACCCAACCCGGGCAACCATAGCTCTGATACCATGTAGAGATTCATGGATGGGAGACTCACACCTAAAACCAATTGGTGATAGGTAGAGTTGCTCCCAACCCATATAAGGTAGTTTTTAGGGACACATCATATCCGATGTGGGATATCAACATATGATGACATTGTTTCTTCTCGATTAGGTGGAAAAAGTGGAAGTGGAAGATGGTGCATATGCAAGGGGGGGCTCAGCGACGCCCTTCTGCAGAAAACACTGGACACCTACGCCTGTGGCGCCGGCGCCGACTGCAGCCCCACCAGCCACCACGGCGCCTCCTGTTTCAACCCCAACACCACTGTCCGCGCCCACTGCAACTACGCCGTCAACAGTTACTACTTCCAGCGCAAACGCCAGGCTCCCACCGCCGCCCTCGTCGCCTCCGACCCCAGTCAGTAACTCATTACTCACTAGCTACTACTACTTCTACTTCTAAATATACAACTACGTACGTACGTTACTATGAATGACATGTGAAAAGTTTGCGGCTCACAAATGCTGAATTGCTTCACAATTGAATAAATTTTTCGAACCTGTGTAAACATGTATAGATTCAACACTTTTAAGTAATAATTTGTAAATTAGTTAAAACAATTAAAATTAATCAAGCAAAAAAAATTTAAATTAATACTAACTTGTATAGTACTTATGTTTTCATTTTTTTTGTGTGTAAAGAATAATTAATACTCCCTCCGTCCCATTACAATTGTAATGTTGAACTTTTTTTACACTATTTATTATTCAACTTTGACTCACTTTCAAATTGGGTGAGGGTCTTCCGAGAGAAGTATGGTTTGGTGGAAGGGACGCTGCCCACGTCTCACTACCGTGGCACCAAAGTCTGGCGCATGCTGCAGAAAGTTGGGGATATGTTTAATAAAGGTTATGGGGTAAGGATTGGCGATGGAACGAGCTTATTCTGGTATGCATCTTGGTGGGCAGGGGGGGCGTTAGCTGATTTTGTTCCCTATGTACACTATAATGATGTGGCGCTCACGATAAAGGACATGATTCGGGAAGGCAAGAGGGATCTGAATGTGGCATACACACCATTATCTGCTGAGCTACGAGCGCGGCTGCAGCAGGTTCCGCCACCGCTCCTGGCTGACCATGTGGCAGACTCGCTACATTGGAAAGGGGATTCTAGTGGCCGCTATTCTGTTAAATCTGGGTATGCATGGTTGGAGGGGGAGGTGGTAGATGTGACTGGTTGGGCGTGGATGTGGCGACAGGGTATTCCGGAAAAGCTCGGCTTGCTCTTATGGATGCTTGGTCATTGTATTATTCCATGCAATGATCTTCGCTATCGTCGTGGGATGGCTTCTTCGCCTTTGTGCTCGGTTTGTGGGGATGAAGTTGATGATTGGAAGCATGCTATGTTTTTGTGCCGATGGGTGGCTGACGTGTGGCGTAGGAGTGGCATGGTGATTGGGGATAGTTTGCAGGCTGTTGATGATAGTAATGCTCGGCATTGGTTGGAATGGCGATATCGGATGCATGGTGCTTGGTTTTTGGCCGTGCTCTGGGTGGCTTGGGAAGAACGTAATGCACGTATCTTTCGGGGGAGTAGCTTGGTTGGAGATCAACTCTTGCATAGGGCTCAAATGCTTCAGAGGGCGTTGGAGCAGCATGATAGGCAGCCCCTGCGGGACAGGCCTGTTCGCGAAGTTAGGTGGAGGGAGCCGACGGATGTGGGTTGGCTCTTGCACACGGATGGCTGCGTCATTGGGAGTGAAGGCGTATCCGGATGTGGGTTGGCTCTTGCACACGGATGGCTTTTCCCCCGGATGAGGTCAAGGACGTGTTGGCTAAAGATGCACTGGATACTGTTTACCATCGTTCATAGGTTGGGTTTGATTTGTGATTAGTTGTTTTTTTATTTCCTTTCTTTTTTCCTTTTTTCCTTTGCTCGCCTTCTCAGGTTGTGTCACCAAAAAAACTTTGACTCACTTTTTCTATAAGGATAGAATTAGAAAAAATATTCAAGTTAGATCTTATTAGATTTGTCTAATCGCATAGTTTTATAATATATATTTTATATAATTTTTACTTATAAATATTTTTAGATATTAACTGTTAAAAAATACATTGGACTGCGTATCCAAAATAATTAGAAGACACTTTAAATGGGACGGAGGGAGTATTATAGTAATATGTATTCGAATAATATAATGTACTGTAAAAGATAGTAGAAAATTTTATAAATACAAAAGTTATTAGTTACTATACTATTTATATATTTTTATTATTTATATAGAGAAGAGAAATTAAATAAAGAATTATATATATGCATAAAATGTGGAGTACGTATAAGTAAAATTGGGCAAGATTATAGGGTTTAGTTTGATTCCCATTTTTCATCTGATTTCTTTGAAAATTTGGAGAGTGTTTGATTTTTATATTTTTCTAATTTGAATTTGTAAAAAGCATACTTTTTAAAAGCTGGAAATTGAAAAAAAAGAAGAAAATAGAATTGATGAATCGTAAATTTATTGTAAAGATATTTGTCCTTTATTATTACTAGATTTTTTCGCCCGCTGCGCACGGGCAGTGCACAAAGTACATGGGGGCTTGGGGGCCGCTCCCCCGAGTTTGAACTTTGACCTATTAAGTTTTATATAGTTATGTTATTTTAGCTATATCAGAAATTCATTTTATATAATTCCGCCCCCTCAAACTCAAACCTTGACATTAATATTTTATACAGTCGTGTAAATTTAATTATATTAGAATCACTTTCCAGTAATTTTACGGGGAAGAAGAGAAAAAAGAATACAACATATTTCTTTGTTAGTGAGCTTTTTTTAACATATGATTATATATTCTTTAAAAATATAGGCTTAGGTAGAGTTAGACGAAGAGAGTGACATCATTAGAAATCCAAAATAAACGAAAATCAATTGATAGTTATTCTATGGAAATTAAAGATGAAATAAAACAAAGTTATTTAGTCACATCCTCGCCCCCTGTCTCAGACACTATGCGTCTGCCACTGCGCACAGGTGTTAAACTTGTATACGCACTGGTGTTGAACATATATGAGTTTGTAAAATGAGAACATAATTTTTTTGGATTACATGAGGTTAGGGATGCGAATAGGCCAAGCTACCCGACATGAGCCTATGGCTTAGTTTATCGAAGACCATGTCATACCAAATTTTTTATAAATAGGCTAAGTTTAGGCTTTTTTGAAAGTCAATTTAGTTAAATACGTCCGGACCAAAATTTATAATTAAAAAAAAAAAACATATCAAGCCTACCAGGTCGGCATAGTTATCATTATTTTTTTATGTGAATACCAAGGTATCCAGGCCTCAATTTAAGCGTTGCGAGGCATTAATTGTATCTCTCATTTCTGTTTATAGTTTTGGTGTTGGATAGCTGTTATGGGACTTTTATGGATGCTGCTAAATAGTTCAGCATTGTATTTGTGCTTATTTGGAATAATACGATTTCCCACAAAAAAAGATGAATGAATAAGATGATAGAATAAAATTCAAATCCCCAATTAGGTGGACAAAATATAAAATAGAAAACTAAATATCTAACATAATAATTACGATTTCCCAAATCGCTTTTACTATCGAAAAACTAAATATATATAGTTTGGCTTTTATATCTAACATAATAAGAGCAATTGAAAAAAAAAATAGCATTAAACTATTCAAAATTTACCAACATCAGTTGACTTGAGTGGATTGAGGTTCTAATCGCTTAAGCAAGGTCTCGGGTTCGAGCCTTGTATATGTAAAAAAAATTGCTTTGGGAGAGGTGCTGTTAATTGCCCATGCAGATTCTTGAGGGATTAGTCTTAGGTCCAATGTGATATGGAGATACCCGGTTACTCACAAAAAAAATTCGAATAAATTATATGTTTGCATTATTAAGGATCTAAAAATTTCATTTTACTCCCTAATATGTTGTTCATTTTGACTATTATCACTAAAAATTTTAAAGAATACTATCTATATATACTTTTTTTTGTTATCTTTTTATTTTTTAAGGAAAAAAAAAGCAATTTCCAAAAGCTATAACCCAATTAAAAAAATTTTAAAATTAGTACTTAAACTAATTTTTGGGCAAAAAACAGACCCCAATAGCATTTTAACATTCATCTACTTTTCAAAAGTTTTTATTTTGGCACTGTTTTTTTTAGAAAAAAAATATGTTTTATTCTGCATTATATTATATAGTGTAACATCCATAAATTTATATTAAATATTAAATATATATATATATATATAGATATTTTTTTGATAAATTAACTGATTATTATTTATATATAAATATTTATGATGTTTTATGATTAACTGATAAATATATATATTTAATATATATATATATTTATGAGGTGTCGTAATAATAAGCGTAGATATATTTTATGGTGTTTTATAATGATTTACAGATGTAACCTTAAGTTTATCTTTTTCTAATAAAAATTAAGATAAAAATAAAAGATTTTATAAGGCCAATACAGTCTGAACATGCCAAAAAGTATTCAGGATTTATTATATAGACATATATTGGACATAATATATTAAATAAAGAATTTATAATATATACATTTAACATAATATTTACTAAAGTTCCGCCAAAAAACTAAATATTTACTAAACATTAAATATATTACAATTTTTTTGAGCATTTATATCTTTTGAAAATATATAGAAAGATTTTTTGAAGATTTATTTATAATATATAGATTTATAGATTTTTGATTTAAATATAGTATTAAAAGTTGATGACATGGCACAAATAGAATTAATCAGCGCTGAGGTGTATCTTCATGATTAATCAGCGCTGACGTGGATTAATTAGGTTCGTTGATCTAAAAATAAGCATATAATGACGGATCAATCCCTTAAAATTAAGAAGGATATATTAAAATTAATAAGGGCAATAGAGTCTGCACAGGCAAAAAAGTATTCAGGATTTATTATATAGATATATATATAGATATTTTTTTGATAAATTAACTGATTATTATTTATATATAAATATTTATGATGTTTTATGATTAACTGATAAATATATATATTTAATATATATATATATATTTATGAGGTGTCGTAATAATAAGCGTAGATATATTTTATGGTGTTTTATAATGATTTACAGATGTAACCTTAAGTTTATCTTTTTCTAATAAAAATTAAGATAAAAATAAAAGATTTTATAAGGCCAATACAGTCTGAACATGCCAAAAAGTATTCAGGATTTATTATATAGACATATATTGGACATAATATATTAAATAAAGAATTTATAATATATACATTTAACATAATATTTACTAAAGTTCCGCCAAAAAACTAAATATTTACTAAACATTAAATATATTACAATTTTTTTGAGCATTTATATCTTTTGAAAATATATAGAAAGATTTTTTGAAGATTTATTTATAATATATAGATTTATAGATTTTTGATTTAAATATAGTATTAAAAGTTGATGACATGGCACAAATAGAATTAATCAGCGCTGAGGTGTATCTTCATGATTAATCAGCGCTGACGTGGATTAATTAGGTTCGTTGATCTAAAAATAAGCATATAATGACGGATCAATCCCTTAAAATTAAGAAGGATATATTAAAATTAATAAGGGCAATAGAGTCTGCACAGGCAAAAAAGTATTCAGGATTTATTATATAGATAAATGTTGTTGTTGTTTAATTGGTTTTGATTGCAGGTGCAGGTGGCTGTTCATATCCTTCAACTGCAAGGTATATTTATATTCTGCTATCAACAAAATGTAACTTTATAACATTATATTGTGCAGGTTATATAGCATAATCCCTATTTTCTAATTAATTGTTATTAAAAAAACATTTCTTTGGGTTTAAAACAGGAGATAATTGGGGATGATGACTTAGCCCAAGTGGTTAAGTCCCCTGACTTCCAACGGAAGGTTGGAGGTTCGATTCCCACCGGCCCCCTATCCCTTCCCTTTATTCCCCTTTGTAATTGTGTGGCATGGGCTCCCACCACCCCTTTCCCAGGCCTTCAATGGCTCATCCAAAAAAAAACAGGAGATAATTATTAATCAACATACTAAACTTCTAGGAAATTGGAATTTAAATATATAGACTCAATATATTTATTATTATTATTTATTTTTTAGAAAAATAGAACTTTTTTATAAAAGGGCTTATTTTATTTAATTACCAAAGGGTGAATAATAATAATAATAATAATAATAATAATAATAATAATAATAATAATAATAATAATATTCAAACACAATGCTTAGCTTAGTTCATTCTATTTGCATTGCGAATCCTTTGCCTCTAAATTCTAATTAGATTATGAAAAAGCAAGCTAGGTTTTTAATTTCTTAGCTTCATTTGATATTTTCTTTATAAATTCTAAAAAGTAAAAATTTTGAATATCATGCATGGGCTTCTTTGTCTAAATAATTTGGCAGTCAGATTGAATTCTTACCCCTTTTTTTTTATAAAAGAAAAATAATGATGGAATTTCTAACATCTAAAATAATAGTTCACTAGCCTTTATAATTGGCTGTGTCGCGAAAAAAACATCTAAAATAATAGTAGTGGCTACGACTTTAAACCACGTGGACTTTAGATTGGATTCTCCATTTCCGACTTGCTTTAGTCCTTTTTGTCCCACTAATAATTAAAAATAAGAAAAAGAAAAAGGGTCATGTATGCATGCATTTTTATTATTCAAAAATAGAAATTGCCTTTATGAATTAATGCTAGAGACAAAAAATACATTCACAAATATAACTACTATAAAATTTTCAATTTAGGTATCATATAGTTGGCCGCTAGACTATTAGTAGCTAATGTATTTCGGCCGCTAACGAAGTTAAAGACCAAATTCTGAATTTTCGGTATCAAAATTTGGGAACGAAATGAAATTTTTTGTATTGAACTAGTGAAGCATGATCAGAGTGAGAGTGTGTTTGGGAATGAATTAACATTTAAGTCTAGAGTTAGAATTCTTAAATAGTAATAATAAAAATATATCTTTAACTAAATGAGCATTTGAGGTAGTTTAGGTAGGGTATTAATTAGAATTTAGAGGACCATCTTATAATTATGGAATTAACCACAAAAAAATGATTTACTTTTGCTATAACTATAGTCATTAGGATGCTATAATCTAGTTATAATTATGTGGTTAATCATAGTTCCATTTATATATCATATTTCTTTCCATTATACTATAATATATTTGTTCTTAAAAAATCAATAAGTAGTAACACACATCGTCTACCTTTCAAAATTTAAATAAAATACAACGAAAGAAATGCATTTTATTGCACGATAATGATGTACTTAATTGAACCATACACTTCATAAGACAAGACATGCGTTAGAAGTATATTTTACTCTTTTTTCCATAACACCATATACAGTGGCGGACGCAGAAATTTTTTATGGCTAGTGCTTAATTTTTTGAAAATTCCTCCTTAACTAATACTCCCATTTGTGTCTTAGGAAAATCAAGTATCAGTTTGCAAGGGCTTACGTCATTCTAACTTAATCCGTAATGTTCACATCATAATCATTGTATGAATCAACCAAAATTTAATTTGGATTAAAATTAACATATTTTTTATTACCCCGCTAACTTTCTTAGAATAATTTCGGTTTGATTATGTTTAAAGGGATATTCAACTGGACCTTTTGATAATTTAGAAAAATATCTATCAATCACTCCATAAATCAATAAACCAATTGTGGGATTTTAAATCTATTTGATAATAAACCAATAATATAATTTATAAAATTAAAATTAATATAATATGTAATGTAAGCAAAGCAAGTGATCATATGTAACGTAATGGAGTTTTTTCTAAAAAAATGAGCAGCCCTAGGGAGCCTAGGCTTGGGTCCGCCAATGACCATATATAAAAAGAGAGTTGCCCTAATTGGACAGAAGAATCCAAGGCTCCCCTTGTAGTAACTTCTTTTCCTCTTTCACTTTTTCACCTTTTCTTTTTAACCTAGAAAATGATGCTTCGACCCAATTTGTCCAAACTTTAGTATATTTCTCACAAGCCCTTTTGGTCTTTATTGAATTGCAACCATTTATGCATGTTGGAGTAGTGAAGTAAATGGTTACAATGACCCTTGAGTCAAAAAGTTGTGATTGATATTTGAAGAATTGATGAACGTGGTTACAATTGCCTGTCTTTTCAACATGGAGACAGCCATATCCAGTCTTGCCAGTGATTGCATTGCTTTTTGTGTTAAATGTAAAAAATGAAAAAAAAAAAATAATAAAAAAAAGTTTGTGTTGTGCATTGTGCAAATATCTAGAAAATAATTAGAGGACCATATACGCTACTATAATGGTTAAATTGGATAACGTACATGTTGGTGATATGTGAATGCTCAGATACTAAAAAGAAATCTATCAATAGTCATAGTATGTGTATTTATTTGTGAAAAAAGTTCTTAGTTTTCCAATGTCTGTAGTTTAGATTTATCATGTCTTTTAGGGACAGTGACATTATGGAGATGTTCGGGAGGCAACGAATCCGCTAGCAGATAGCAGATTCTAAGAGATTGTCTCACAGTTATATAATTATGTTCAATAGACTGTGTTGTTGAGTTATTACAAATACATTTTATTATCAACGGTAAGACCACTATGTCTATATCTGCATTCTAGAAATAGACAACTACAAGGTCATTTGAACTATTTTTACAATGCATTGTGCTTGTTGTGGCCTAAGCCCTTGTAGTGCCTATTTTAATATTAATCTCTGGTATTATTACACAATTCCTGACCAATTTGGTACAAACCACTCCGGTTGGTACAAACCACCCCGGTTGGTATTATTACACAATGTCTTGTATTATTACACAATCTGTGTGACCGATCTCTTTCGTCAGTTCCACCTCCACCACTCCGGTTGGTACAAACCCTATGATGCCAGGATCCGGGACGCTCAATGGTGGCTCGCCTTTGGTGACGACAACCACTCCAAACGGTGCATTAGGTGGCACGACTACTACTGGACTAGGCCCTTCGGCCGGGGATCAATGATCCTAACATAGGAGAAGTTTGTGTCCCAAAGGTTATCCTCTTAATTATGCTCATCCCTCATCTTAACCTTTTTCAAAATCGTGCTACGGATGGCTTGATGAAGATTCATGTGCACGTGTTTGTGTTGTTGGAAGTGTTGGGGGTAAATGAAGATACCCTCTGGCTGTTCCTTGTTCACTTCCCATGGGTTGATCATCTTACGTTGGTTGACCGTGTCTTTAAACTATTTTAAAACGTTGAGACAGATAAAAAAAAAAGTAAAACATAATTAATACGACGGATTGAGTATTATTTATTTAATTATATGAAAAAGTTAAAATACACCATCAGAAAAAGATCATTTTCGTTTTTAGACCATCAGATCGTTCTTTCGGCGTGTGCAACTCACGCTGCCCTGCACTTAATATTTTTTTTGGACCATTAGGCTTAAAATAAGGCCCAAACACTTTTTAGTGGCCTATAAGTGAATATTATTTATATTGTGACTCAGAAAGCAGAAGAGAAAGCAGAAAGGTTCTCCTTTTGCCCGGCCTATTTTAGTTATTAGTATTTCTTTAAATAATTTGCATTTTTGCTGTTTTTCCGATTTGCCAATAATAAGTTGAATCATATTGTCGCAATCCCCAAATCGAAACCCCCAAAACCGAAGGAAATCCGATCGGTGCAACCGCCATGGCCGAAACCGAGCAATCGCAGCCCCCCCAAGCTCAGATCTCTACCGGCGCCGGCGAGAGGCTCGCCAATTCTTTCAGCATATGGGCACCGACAGAAGGCTCGCGCGAGGCCGTTAGGAACCGCCTCATAGAGACGCTCTCGTGGTCCTCGATTCTCTCCAAGGGATACGGAACTCTCTCACGCGAGGAAGCTGTTGAGGCCGCCAAGGTCATCGAGGACGAGGCGTTCGAAATGGCCGGGAAGGCTGCGGTTACCGACGACGACGGCGGCATCGAGAATCTGCAGGTTTATACCATCGAAATTTGCAAGGGAGTGGCAGAGAAGGTGAAGTCTAGATCTGGTGAGCCCGCGTCGTCTGCTGCAGAGACGGCAGCAGCGGTTGACGTGCCGGCCGAACAAGCCGCCGGAGGAGGATGATTCGGGGCCCACGGCGCCGGCCGCCTCATTCAGAGCGAGAAAACCGAGTCCGTTGCTGGCGATGATGAATAAGTAAATGTAAGGTATTTCCGGAGTTGGATTAAAATTAGGGGAATGAATGATATTAGCAGTTTCCTCATTACTATTTCCAAGTAATTTTTAGTATTTATTTATTTATTTATTCTTCCGGAGGCGCGAGCTTACAGTTTGTGGTGGATAGATAGAGAGTTGTTAATAATGGGAAACTATGATTGGAACAACAACTCTGAGACTTCATTAGAGTTAAATAAATGTGTACATGGCAAGAACTTTGATAAATGTTCATTTTTTGTTGTCGATCACTTGTATTATGATGTGCTCTTTTCGTTGTTTCTGTGGTAATTAACTTGTAAACTATCTCTGCTTTATGTGTATTTACTGTTGTCCGAAAACTCAACAGCTAGAGCCAGTTTGGCGCGACAATGAACCTAGTTATTCCCCCTTCTCATGACCAAAACATACTGAATACCATATGATTTGAGAATCCAATCTAAAAAAAAAACAAAAAATAAATAAAATAAAAAACAATATAAAAAACAATGCTTTCCATCGTGCCACCCTTACGTGATTTAAGGGAGCAGTTTGAATACCACCCGTACGTGCTTTCCAACAACTAAATGATGATCATGGGGCCTTATTATAGGGGAAAAGAAAACCCCAGATACGAAAGTTGCAGGCCGGATATGGTCTTGAAGCCCCATAGATGATGAAGTGGCGTTTGAGACGACAAGGTTTGTCGTATGGAGAGGGCCTGCTTGTCGTCGTATGTGGAAATTGAGAGGGTTTATCCCCTTGGACGACGACGAGTTGATTTCTTTGGACGATGAAGTGTTCGTCGTATGGAGGGTTGCAGCTCATCATCTAGGAAGATGGAGGTTGGTCTTGGGCACATGGACGACGAGCGATAAGTAACTCGTCCGTCTTTTGTTTGGCGTTGGTTGTCCCAAGATCTCTTCCTGGAATTGTTCTTTGGATGACAAGCACAGTTGGTGGGACGACAGGGTTCGTCGTCCACAAGATGCCTGGAATGATCACGTTTGAGACAGATGAATTTCTTTGGGACGACGAGCTGTGATGGGACGACAAGCGAGGTCTTTCGTTCCATTGTCCGTAGTGGCCTGTGTGCTGTCCAACACCTTTCTTTGTTCCAAGATGAAGTTTTCGGCAAAATACTTCCGGATCCGGGTTGTTAAAATTGGGTTTCCAATTGTTGAAAACTGACCCTATCCGTCTTGAAATCCCTGTCAATAATCCAGTATAACAAGTGTGGATTCAGATGCCTTTCTAATCTCAGCAATATCAACTTATCAGAAATGGAATAGGTTAAAAATATAAATAAAATACTAAATTATACCATAGATTTTTAGCATGCATAGAAAACCTCGAAAACTCAGTGGATCGCCTACTGGGGTAGTGTAAGAGCATCAGAGACCAAACAATGCTACCAGTAATCCCCACAAGAACAAGATCCATCTCTAAAGTGGTGGAATCTATTGATATCTCTGATAATTATTTCCCTTGATACAATCTTACTGATGTATTTAAACGCAGTGTGACAATCGAAACAGATACGAAGGTTCTTCTTCACCCTAATAGGAGCCCCAGGAGGAGTTGCGATTAGTCCAAAAGCCACCGCAATCTTTTCACTGTGATACGAGAGAAGACGTTCCTTTTCTTTCTTATCTACATGGTGCAGGTCTGTTTCGAGCATTGGAACGTATCCAGCCTGGGCCATTAGTTGCCCCAGGTCTTCAAGTTTAGCATATATTTCATCGCTTTGAGGATGACTTTTGTCACCAACTATGAATGTGTATACTCTATCTTTTACTTCCATCCAGCTCATTGCTGGTTCCTTTTTCACATTACTATCCTTCATCAATCTCCGCGCTTGTGCAACATTGTCCCACAGTCCCACTGATGCATATATATTTGCGAGAATAACATGGGTTCCAGATTTTTCTGGTTCAAGAATGTAAAGCATCTCAGCAGCACGCTTTCCAAGCTCTACATCCTTGTGAATCCTGGCAGCTCCAAGAAGTGTACCCCAAATGGTGGCATTAGCTTCGAATGGCATCTTATTTACAAGATCCACTGCCTCGTTCAATCTCCCAGCTCGCCCAAGGACATCAATCATACAGGCATAGTGCTCTTGCGTTGGCTCTATGTTAAATCTCTCTTTCATCATCTCAAAATACCATCGAGCTTCATCAACTAGACCAGCATGATTGCACGCAGAAAGGACACTAACTAATGTTATATGACTGGGAGGGATACCATCTTTCAACATTTCATCAAATAATTGAAGTGCCTCTTTCCCGTGTCCATGCTGAGCAAGTCCGCCAATCATTGCTGACCATGAGACGACGGTCTTCTCAGGTACCTCGGAGAAAGCAAGACTAGCCTCCTCTAAGCTTCCACATTTGGCATACATGTTTACAAGTGAATTCCCGGAAAACACATCAGATAAGAACCCCAGTTTCAAGACATGGACATGGATTTGCTTCCCTTGTTCGTAAGCTGATAAATTTGCAGAAGAATTTAGGAGAGAACTGCAAACAAAAGAATCTGGCTTAAGACCAGTGTCCAGTAGCTTCAAGTAGAGCTTCAAAGCTTCTTCACCTTGCCCACACTGGGCATAAGTTGTCATTATTGAAGTATAAGACGGTAAATCTGCAGTTGGGCATTCTTCAAACACTCTAGCTGCTTCATTAACCTGATTACATTTCCCATATGAATCGACAAGGCTGTTTAAAACAAAATGATCGGCTTGGTGACCTGACTTCACAACACATGCATGAACTTGTTTGCAGAGATCAACAGACTCCAATTCAGCAATTGCATTCAGCACACCCAACAGTGTTGCCTGGTCAAATTCAATCCCTTGCTTTTGCATCTCCAAAAACAGAGTTAGAGCTTCAGTGGCCTCCTCATTCTGTACATATCCAGAGATCATTGCATTCATTGCAACCAAGTCCTTTTCCTTCATCGACTGATACACTGTGACTGCAGCCTCCATCAAATGACACTTCCAATACATATCAATGAGGCCTACATTCACAAACGGATCCTTTACTATGTCCATCTTTATCAAATTTGCATGCAATTGTCTACCAAATTCCAGATCTTCTAAAGCTGAACAAGCTTTAAGAGCACTTGATAGGGTGAACATATTTGGGTATATGCCAAACCTCTTCATCTGGCCTAACAAATCCAAGGCCTTGTCATGCATGTCATGCAACACACAACCAGCAATAATAGAATTCCAAGAAACAATATCAGGCTTTGGAATGTCATTAAAAACAGATATAGCATCTCTGAGATCTCCTGCCTTTGCATACATATCGACTAGTGCATTCAATGAGAAGGGATCCTTGCAATATCCAAGCTTTATCAGATAGCCATGAACTTTCTTGCCCTCTATAATATCTCCTAGCCCAGTTGCAGCATTCAATATAGTTGATAAGCTAAACTCATCAGGCCTTATTCCACTAGTTAACATTTCCTCAAATAATTTTATTGCTTTCCCAAAAAAATCAGCCTGCGTGTAACTAGACAATAAAGCATTCCAAGAAACCACATTTTTTTCTGGGATATGCTCAAACAACATCCTAGAATCTAAAATATGGCCTGATTTTGCATACATAATTAGCAATGCATTTGAAACGAAAGCATCTGACTCAAAACCAGCAACCACAACAATTCCATGAACTTGTTTCCCAAGCATAAAACTATTTGTAGTTGTGCATGCCTTGAGCACACTTGGGATGGTAAACGCATAGCACTTGATACCCAATCCATGTGCTTCACAAAAAGCTGAAAGGGCCTCCTTCCAAAGGCCATTCTGGGTATACCCAGATATCAAAGATGACCAAGAAACCACATCTTCTAGTCTTTCGGCAATCAGTTTACGAGCATCACGGAAAAGTTTGCATTTAGAATAGAAATTTATCAAATGATTATGGTGTTTAGGGTCCTTGGATAATTGGAGTTTGATAAGATGGGCATGAATTTTGAGGCCTTCATTTAAAGACTTAGAAAGGCAAACCTGTGACAACAGCTTTGAGTATGATACATAACTGGTTGAAAACTTTTGGACCCCCGTAGGAAGCATATACTCTGCCTAGGAAAAGGAGAAACAAGAGAAGACAGACAAGTGTTTACTTCACATTTAAAGTCTAAAACGAAAATTTAAAATACAAGAATTCAATAACATCTCTCACCACACAAATCTGTCCTTTTTTATACGCATATTTTGCTCATGTTCAACAGTAGGTTTTAGGTAAAAAGATAAAACTATTCATAAAATCCCATTTGCTAAGTTTCCAACTGTATGAAATTTCAATTTTATTATTCTCGAATCAATTGCACTTTGAATTAGAACAAAATTCGATATTTTTCTGTTTTGACTTAATAGAAATTTGTTCTATATGGTTCATTCTTGCGTAAAGGAGCCATCTTTCATGAATGCACAAGTACACAAACTAAGTACACGTAAAATTCAATTAACTTTTGGTTGGCTAATTCAGTTAAATGGTTCAACTAAGTGCTTTGTTTACATCAAACTGTTTTGTAAAACGATGTTTATAATTAACGATTCACATGTAAAACGACAATAATTAAGCACATGCATATTTTATTAATTATTGGTAATGGTATTTCACGCCATTGTACTTATATATAAGTATACAAGCTTGTTGCTCATAGAATAAAACAATGTGAACCGACGATAAAAGAAAATAAAGAAGTGCAAGAAACAGCACAACACAAGGGTGAATTGTATGGGGACTTTTATCGAACAGTTAGTGAACAAACATTGATGAAACAGACAAATTCCTATAATTGATTGATATTTGAAGTAGGAATGGATTCAGTGATCAGCATAAACTGAATTATTAGAGTAATGGAAAATGGAACCTTGTATACAATGTCGAAGGGAAATCAAAAAGGGAGAATAGCATAAAACAGGAAGCAGAGTGAATGCTATTAAAGTGCACCTGTGAACAGTGGCATCGCCGGCAATAGAGAAGAGACGAGAGGCGGCGGTGGAGGGGTGATGAGGAAGCCCCGACGGCGATGGCGAGGGGCTGCAAAACGATGGTGATTAGAGGCGGCATTGGGAAGGATCGGTGCCTATAAGAATTTAAAGATAGAAAATAGGGGGAAAAAACTGAAAAAAGTCAAAAACTAATGTCTAGCCACCACCCTTTTTCCAATCTTTATTATGGCTCCTGAAAAAAAAAAACTAATGTACTAGTACCAGGTTAGCTTTTCTATTTTTTAATTTCAGGAGAATCTATGAGAATGACGAAAATAAAATTATAGAAATATAGAACCAAGAATATCGCCCAAAACAATGCCACTAGCGAGGAGGGAATCACGTACCAGAAGCATCCGATGCAAGGAGAGGCTTCACCGAGTCTGGGAAAAAAGCCCAAATCGTATAAAAAAAGCTCACGTCAATGCTCCATCTTAGCCAAGCAATCCTCAACCGCATTCCCTTAACATGCAATATTACCTCAACCATTAACTTTCTTAAATGCAATATTTACGTCTAGCAGCATGCCAATACATATTTTCAACAATTAATAATTTAAATTGTATATAACTAAAAAATATAAAATGTTGATATTTTAAAACTAAATTCTAGATAATCTAACAAGATATCAGATCTCAGATGATTATATTTTTTCTTTCATAACTATAATAAAAATTTGAGATAAAATTAAATCAGGAACAAGGCACAAATGCATGTACCAAATCTATATATTAAAATTATAACATAAATTCTATTTTTTTTAAATTTCTTTTATAAATCGGGAATAAATCAAACCAAAATACCATGTAACTTCAAATATCTTGAATCGGCTAAAAACGGTTTTAAAACTTGTTTGTCAAACTCCTTAACATATCTATATAATAAATCCTGAATACTTTTTTGCCTGTGCAGACTCTATTGCCCTTATTAATTTTAATATATCCTTCTTAATTTTAAGGGATTGATCCGTCATTATATGCTTATTTTTAGATCAACGAACCTAATTAATCCACGTCAGCGCTGATTAATCATGAAGATACACCTCAGCGCTGATTAATTCTATTTGTGCCATGTCATCAACTTTTAATACTATATTTAAATCAAAAATCTATAAATCTATATATTATAAATAAATCTTCAAAAAATCTTTCTATATATTTTCAAAAGATATAAATGCTCAAAAAAATTGTAATATATTTAATGTTTAGTAAATATTTAGTTTTTTGGCGGAACTTTAGTAAATATTATGTTAAATGTATATATTATAAATTCTTTATTTAATATATTATGTCCAATATATGTCTATATAATAAATCCTGAATACTTTTTGGCATGTTCAGACTGTATTGGCCTTATAAAATCTTTTATTTTTATCTTAATTTTTATTAGAAAAAGATAAACTTAAGGTTACATCTGTAAATCATTATAAAACACCATAAAATATATCTACGCTTATTATTACGACACCTCATAAATATATATATATATATTAAATATATATATTTATCAGTTAATCATAAAACATCATAAATATTTATATATAAATAATAATCAGTTAATTTATCAAAAAAATATCTATATATATATCTATATAATAAATCCTGAATACTTTTTTGCCTGTGCAGACTCTATTGCCCTTATTAATTTTAATATATCCTTCTTAATTTTAAGGGATTGATCCGTCATTATATGCTTATTTTTAGATCAACGAACCTAATTAATCCACGTCAGCGCTGATTAATCATGAAGATACACCTCAGCGCTGATTAATTCTATTTGTGCCATGTCATCAACTTTTAATACTATATTTAAATCAAAAATCTATAAATCTATATATTATAAATAAATCTTCAAAAAATCTTTCTATATATTTTCAAAAGATATAAATGCTCAAAAAAATTGTAATATATTTAATGTTTAGTAAATATTTAGTTTTTTGGCGGAACTTTAGTAAATATTATGTTAAATGTATATATTATAAATTCTTTATTTAATATATTATGTCCAATATATGTCTATATAATAAATCCTGAATACTTTTTGGCATGTTCAGACTGTATTGGCCTTATAAAATCTTTTATTTTTATCTTAATTTTTATTAGAAAAAGATAAACTTAAGGTTACATCTGTAAATCATTATAAAACACCATAAAATATATCTACGCTTATTATTACGACACCTCATAAATATATATATATATTAAATATATATATTTATCAGTTAATCATAAAACATCATAAATATTTATATATAAATAATAATCAGTTAATTTATCAAAAAAATATCTATATATATATATATTTAATATTTAATATAAATTTATGGATGTTACACTATATAATATAATGCAGAATAAAACATATTTTTTTTCTAAAAAAAACAGTGCCAAAATAAAAACTTTTGAAAAGTAGATGAATGTTAAAATGCTATTGGGGTCTGTTTTTTGCCCAAAAATTAGTTTAAGTACTAATTTTAAAATTTTTTTAATTGGGTTATAGCTTTTGGAAATTGCTTTTTTTTTCCTTAAAAAATAAAAAGATAACAAAAAAAAGTATATATAGATAGTATTCTTTAAAATTTTTAGTGATAATAGTCAAAATGAACAACATATTAGGGAGTAAAATGAAATTTTTAGATCCTTAATAATGCAAACATATAATTTATTCGAATTTTTTTTGTGAGTAACCGGGTATCTCCATATCACATTGGACCTAAGACTAATCCCTCAAGAATCTGCATGGGCAATTAACAGCACCTCTCCCAAAGCAATTTTTTTTACATATACAAGGCTCGAACCCGAGACCTTGCTTAAGCGATTAGAACCTCAATCCACTCAAGTCAACTGATGTTGGTAAATTTTGAATAGTTTAATGCTATTTTTTTTTTCAATTGCTCTTATTATGTTAGATATAAAAGCCAAACTATATATATTTAGTTTTTCGATAGTAAAAGCGATTTGGGAAATCGTAATTATTATGTTAGATATTTAGTTTTCTATTTTATATTTTGTCCACCTAATTGGGGATTTGAATTTTATTCTATCATCTTATTCATTCATCTTTTTTTGTGGGAAATCGTATTATTCCAAATAAGCACAAATACAATGCTGAACTATTTAGCAGCATCCATAAAAGTCCCATAACAGCTATCCAACACCAAAACTATAAACAGAAATGAGAGATACAATTAATGCCTCGCAACGCTTAAATTGAGGCCTGGATACCTTGGTATTCACATAAAAAAATAATGATAACTATGCCGACCTGGTAGGCTTGATATGTTTTTTTTTTTTAATTATAAATTTTGGTCCGGACGTATTTAACTAAATTGACTTTCAAAAAAGCCTAAACTTAGCCTATTTATAAAAAATTTGGTATGACATGGTCTTCGATAAACTAAGCCATAGGCTCATGTCGGGTAGCTTGGCCTATTCGCATCCCTAACCTCATGTAATCCAAAAAAATTATGTTCTCATTTTACAAACTCATATATGTTCAACACCAGTGCGTATACAAGTTTAACACCTGTGCGCAGTGGCAGACGCATAGTGTCTGAGACAGGGGGCGAGGATGTGACTAAATAACTTTGTTTTATTTCATCTTTAATTTCCATAGAATAACTATCAATTGATTTTCGTTTATTTTGGATTTCTAATGATGTCACTCTCTTCGTCTAACTCTACCTAAGCCTATATTTTTAAAGAATATATAATCATATGTTAAAAAAAGCTCACTAACAAAGAAATATGTTGTATTCTTTTTTCTCTTCTTCCCCGTAAAATTACTGGAAAGTGATTCTAATATAATTAAATTTACACGACTGTATAAAATATTAATGTCAAGGTTTGAGTTTGAGGGGGCGGAATTATATAAAATGAATTTCTGATATAGCTAAAATAACATAACTATATAAAACTTAATAGGTCAAAGTTCAAACTCGGGGGAGCGGCCCCCAAGCCCCCATGTACTTTGTGCACTGCCCGTGCGCAGCGGGCGAAAAAATCTAGTTATGAGAAACTTGCAAATTAAATTTGTAAACTGTGAGATGATTTTATTACAATCTATTCCCTGATCAATTATCCGTTAGTAAATATGCTCGCTCCCAAATGCTTCCAAAAAATTTCAGGGTGAGGATAAGCAAGCAAACCATAATTTGAAAGTAAAGAAATTCTCAAGAATGAAGAAGTGGCAACCATGTTCTGGAACAAGTAATGACCCGAACATGTAGAATGAAATTTATGCGGTCTCAACAAAATCAATCAACATTGAAAACACACGAAATGTCCAAAAGAATCATTCAATTTTTGTGACGATATCACTAATTATGTAATAGTGCACAAAGGAACAAATATCCAAAATATGTCTGCATACATATACACACTGGGAGAAAACCACATGCAAGTCAAGCTTCTCTACCATCAACAGATCTGTAAAAGTACAAAGGAAAACAGAACGTTAGCAGCAAGGAAGAGCAGCGACAAGATATCAATTTACAATAAAAGCATAGGCCGACGACACAACAACATTGATATACGCGCCTTGAAAATTTTGTTCCAACAGCCAACAGGTTCATGTTAGTGAACCAATTCTCCTAAAAAACTGAGCTGTTATGGAGAAGAATCCAATAGCATACATCAGTTTTCAACACTGTTCACATATGACCTGATGATGTATTGAAGAAGACGCAATTCCTTCTAACATGAGAAATGAGAATTAACGACGATTCATTGAAACGTTTAAAATAGGTAGTAATTCAGTAGCAGAGATTCTAGTAACTAAGGATGGGCTGATGGTCGCCAAATATCGCAAACTTTAGAAAGCCTTGATGATTTGTAGGAGGGTTCACCTATGATATGGACCATAAAGGAGCTCATTACATCAAACTTAATGGTAATAAGCTTGCTGATAAAAATAGCTAAAGTCCAAGCGGCAAAGTCCAAGACTTCCAACCTTAGGCTGGGAGTTCGATTCCCACCCGGCCCCCTATTCCCCTTTTGTAATTTGTGTGGTATGAGCTTCCACTACTCTTTCTCTGGCCTCGGCTCCTCAAAAAAAAAAAAGCTTGCTGATAAAAATAGCTAAGTGGATTGTCCATTAAATTTTAAAAAGAAAAAAACAAAAGATTGTATTAATATGTACGTATATTTCTTTAATACGGAGTATGATATTATACAATTAAGTTACGTTATAAGTAGCAATAAGCTGCAATCCGCCTGGTCGGATATCCCATTTTTGTGATGCAAGAGAAATTTTGTGATGGATTAAAAATGACATCACAAAACTATGCCCCTGCATCGTCTTCATGAACAACACAAAAATCATCTGGTGCATCATATAATCACCTTGTCATCCCAAAATGCTCCCACGCACCACAAGGACTGCACCTGCAGAGAATGCACGCTAACAACTCCTAATAATACATACCTCTATACCTCTATTAAGACCATATATTCATGTAAAATCGAATTTTAAGACATCTTTATGACTACATATATGAAATTGTATTATGACTTCTCTAGAAGTTTTTTTTGGCTTAACTGGCTATGGGTTCTACCCACTAAACCAACCCATTCATTTACTCCTGACCCTCTAAAACATAAATCAAAATTCCATTTGTTAAATTTGCTAGTATTTGTAGAAAGAAACACAAACTGGGTAGCTAGCTAAAGACAAATGCTCATTACAAAATGAATCTTGTGCACGAAAACGACCAGATTCATACAGAAGAATCTTCACTTCTGAATCTTGAACAACTATAGGGGAATATTCAATTCAATCCTTATTTATAATTTGAAAGATGATGGATTTGTATGTTTATGTTGGACCGCCGGTTCAACCTTCAATATGCGGTTCTCTTTAATAAATGTGGATTTAAATTTATAATAATATTTTAGTTTATGTGATTGATTTTGTTAAACGACTTGCGCATTTATTAATTGATTAAAAATTAACATTAATAATAAATTTTATTTAATTGAAATTATTTAAATCACAAAAATTCTTATTGGATCCGAAAGATGCTTAAGAATTTCTTTCATTCAGAAAAAAAAAAAGAAAAAAAAAATTGAAACACAAATTAGTTGCATAAAGTATCAACTATCAACAATACATGTGGATGGGGACTTAGTCCAAGTGGTTAAGTTCATTGACTTGGAGGTTCTATTCCCCACCGGCCCTCTATCCCTCTCTTTTATTCCCTTTGTAATTTGTGTGGCATAGGCTTCCACCAACCCTTTCCTAGCCTGTATAGGTTGTTCAGAAAAAAAAACTATCAACAATCACTTTAATTTTTTTTTTTTTTTTTTTTTGTAAATGACGAACTTCAGTGTTTTCTCTCTCTCTCTCTTTTTATTTTTTATTTTTATTTTTTAAGTAAACAGAATTACAAGAGAAAGATGTTACATCTGATGACCATGGCTTCAAAAATATTTTCAGTTATAGCTCATGATCTTGAACGACCCTAAAAGAAAAATTAATTTAACGACCAAAAGTCTTCTTATGTAACTTGAATTTGTTGTACGTTTCGTCATAATAGCAAATATAGTGCATTTTACGAAATAATTTTTTCGGTCACAATTTTTTTTATTTTTTATATAAAGAAAAACTAATTTTTGCAGACAAATTCCTTCACTGTAATATTTCCTGTTTTGGGATTGAGCACTTCACTAGGCCTCCCAAATATATTCGGCATGAGTTTTTTTTTTTTTTTTTTTTTTTTTTTTTTTTTTTTTTTAACAATGACACTTATGTGTGGTGTATGGGAGCCTAAACCACACAAATTACAAAGGGGGATAAAGGGGAGGATAGGGGTCTGGGTAGGATCGAACCCCAACCTATGTGTGAGCCGGTGCCGGTCCCTCTTCGAGTGTGTGCAATTCCTGTAGCCTACTCACACAACGTAGCATGCCTCCGACTTAGCCGCAGTCCTGGCATCTTTGGCCTCCTGCCTGGCCACCTCTGCATGACTATCGGACAGCGCTTGGCCCTCTTCGGATCTCTGCGTGGCAAGAGCAAACCCACAGCTAGCACACATCTCCTCCTGCCTGGCCACCTCTGCATGACTATCGGACTTCTTCCGGCATTCCACCCACTTCTGCATGACCCGAGGTGCCGCAGTACGGGTGATGTCCAAGACGGAGTGGTCACTCCGTGACACTATGGTTGGGATACGGGGGACTTGACCGCTAGGTAAGTCCCCAATCCCATATTCGGCATGAGTTGTCAAACGACCTTAAATGGTGTGTATCAAAATTACCAACTTTATAAATAAAATGGCTACGTCCCTCCATTTTCCCCAGAAAAAAAAGTAAAAACTAAGTTTTGTTTTGAAAGATTCTTATATATGAAATTCGAATTCGTCGCAATATAGTTTCGTAAAGGAATTTTATTGATTTTGACGGAATAAATTCCATGCAGGCAAGAATCAAACTTTTTTTTTTTTTTTTTTTTTATAGTGCGAGGAATTGGACAAGAATCCTCATTTCACAAAATATTGTAGCATCGCTACTCTACTAAATTTTATTCATGGTAAATTTATAATTGAAATTTGCCTTTATTTAATGACCAATAGTCTCTTGAGGTTAGTGAATATAATTCCTTTATAAGTAGCATTTTTAATATATTTAATAGATTTAATTGCTTCAAGTACATGTATTCCATGCTTCTACGCTAATACACTAGTGCAAGTGTGCAAAATCTATGAAATTGCGTTTTTGTCTTTATCCATCCAACGACATTATCAAGACTATTCTTTTTTAGTCCTCAACCACAAACGTATCTTTCAATGGGGCCAACTAATTTAGCTTATGAATTCTAACCTTGAGGTAGTTTCATTCCTTACGAATCATCATCGTTGTTGAGATCGACCATTCTATAATTGGTGCTTGACTGAAGAATATTAATGAATTGAGGAATTTTACTTTTAAATTGTTTAGTGGCCCAAATAATAAACTTCGAGATTAATGAATGGATATCTCCCAAATAATATTATGCATTCACTTGATTAATGAGCGAACCTAAACGGGTTTGGGTTAGGAGTTTCGATATGTTTAAGTATACAAGTCAACCCGAAACCGTCACATTTAATAAATGAGTTTGGTACAAGTAGCTGTAGCTATCAAAAATTATAATTTGAAGACAAAAATTAATTAAATTTGGAAAGTAGCTTCCGAAAGCTCCCAAAAGCTACCTCTTGTAGCTTCTAAAAGAAGCTTCCAAAAGCTCGTAAAAACTCCCAAAAGCTAGTGTACAGAACGAGGCTTTTGTTTTGAAATAAAAACTAAAGCTACCAAAAGCTCCAAAAAGTTAGGTGCGTGACATTAGGGTCAACACATTTGACCTGTTTAAGTATATGGTTTGAGGGATTAGCATCCTTATAAAACTTGACATGGCACGAAAACCCATTTGCCATGTCTAGCATTTACAAAATTCGAACTCAAAACTTTACTTAAATAGTTAAAGCCTCGCTAGCACTCAATTTCATTTTGGGGCTTTGATTTTATTTTTTACTTTTTGTTTTAACTTAAGTGGGTACGTCACGTGCGCTTATAAATTGGAAAAATAATTCAATCCATTTTTAGGGTGGGCTCGCTTAGTCGCTTGTTGTAATGCCCAATGAATCTTGTCAAGAATAACGTCCCAATCCATTTCACGCCTTTGCCTTTCGCATGAATGTCCGTCCCGGTACATGAATCCAAAACACACTACTTCTCCAAACTTTTCCTTGCATACATTATGATTTATGCACATGGTTACTATACGCAAGTAACGCAACTTGTCCATTTTGATAAATTCAATTCAATTCTAAGCCAACAATCTTGACAAAATAATTTGTCGTTGGGACAAAACCCCAAATAGTAGTTCACTTCACTACAATGTTTAATTAAAATCACATTTAATCCTTACCACTTAATTCATTCTACCCATTTTTTTTTTTTAATAACAATTAAGTTCCTATATTCAAACAAACAATAATTCAAACACTATTAGGGTATAAATAAATGCCTGAAATAATATACATAGTTCTATTCCCACAAACATGGCAACATTCAAAATAACTAAAAGCCACCATAGACACATAAACAACCCATTCCCATTCACTCCCAACACCCTTCCTTTCCTACAAGGGAACCTCTTGTTCAATCCCCAAACCCTTCCTTCCAACAATCTCTATCAAATTGGTGATGATTTTCACCTCAATTGGTCATCCACCAATGGAGGGTCTCTCTCCATTTCCCACAAATCCAACCCGACAAGGTCCCTCTGGTCCACCGTTCCGGGCCGGGCCTTCGTATCGGCGGCCATTGCCGATACGGAGGTGGAGGAGAGCAGAGGGTCCTTTGTCATCAGGGATGGCAATGTCCTCATGCTTTGTAACCACCAGTCCATTGAACAAATAACTGTTGTTCATGAATTCGACGACGGTTCGTCGTCCCTGCCTGCGGTCCTCGTCACCGGGAAGATTTTTGACGTGGCGTGTGCTGAGTACCGTGTGTTGTTTGATCAGAAGAATGCTGATCAGGTAGGATTTAGAGTGAATTTTGGGAGACCGAATGTAGATAAATCAAGTGACGAGTTGTCGCTTCCGCGAAAAGGTGGTCATAACGGAGGCTTTGGGCGACAACTTTGGAGAAAAGACGGTCAAAACGGAGGCTTTGGGCGACAACTTTGGAGAAAAGGCAGTCATAAGGGAGGCTTTGGGCGACGACTTTGGAGGCCCCAGGTAGTTTCACCAGCCCGAGATGAAGAAAACGTTGCGATCGGGGATGCAGATTTCAACCGGATTTGCATCACGTATTCGAGCGAAAAGTGTGAGAGATTCTTCGGGTTTGGAGAGCAGTTTTCACACATGGATTTTAAAGGGAAGAAGGTTCCAATATTCGTGCAGGAACAGGGGATCGGGCGAGGCGACCAGCCGATAACATTTGCTGCCAACTTGGTCAGCTACAGGTAAACACAAGTGTTGCTCAAGAGCAATCGGATAGATCATATTATTCCAAAAAACGTCGATTATTCATCGACTTGTTGCAGGGCTGGCGGAGACGAGTGCACGACTTATGCGCCATCGCCTTTTTACATGACATCAAAGATGCGGTCGCTTTACCTGGAAGGTTACAACTATTCGGTCTTCGATCTTACAAGGCCCGATTGTGTCCAAATCCAAGTAATGCTCGATTTCGGGTCTTTGATCTTATGATTTTTTATACGCCTTAGAATCTTTTGCCAAATGTTTGGGATTTTTCAGCATTTAGCGCGTTCAAAGTTTAGAATTAGCTTTTCAGATACATAAATTTGTGCAAAAAACTAAATTTACCGCTAAATTCTTAAAAAGCTTTTGGGCCTTTTTGGGAATTAGCGGTTAACTGTTAACTGATTACTGATTATGTAAGTAATAAATTAGTCAAAATTAGCTGTTTGGCAACTTTGAGGCCAACTTTTTGCCTACAATAAACTGGAATCCAAAAGAGCTAGTTGGACACTGTTTTAAGTTATTTTGTCACTTTAAAAAAGTTACTTTATCTCACATTGTCTTACAAATTAACTGATTCGATTTAGCTGTTTTGCTAAACAGTGACCAACTTTTTAAACTCTAACCTCAAGCTCTAACATTTGAAATCCTTATAGGTACATGGTGACACGATTGAAGGTAGGATACTAAACGGAAACACGCCAACCGAGCTCATTGAGCGCTTCACGGAGGCCATAGGGCGGCCTCAGGAGCTTCCGGAGTGGATAATTTCCGGGGCGGTGGTGGGAATGCAGGGTGGAACGGACACGGTGCGCCATATTTGGGAGAAGCTGAAAGCGAAAGAGACGCCAATATCCGCATTTTGGCTGCAGGACTGGATGGGGCAAAGGGAGACGGCCATTGGATCGCAGCTATGGTGGAACTGGGAAGTGGATTCGACACGGTACGCAGGATGGCGTAAACTGGTCAGGGATCTCAGAGCCGAGCGCATCAAAGTGATGACATATTGCAATCCATGTCTATCTCCCGTATGCATCTTATAAAACCCCAAGAATGTTTGGAAAAATAGTGTGAATGTGGGATGAGCTTTTGATTTGTCCATTTTTGTACAAATATGTATGCAGATGCAGGGGAAGGAGAATGTAAGAAGAAACCTCTTTGAAGAGGCGACCAAGTTGGACATTGTGGTGAAAGACAGGGAAGGAGGACCTTATATGGTTCCCAACACCGCATTCGATGTGGGAATGCTCGATTTCACCCATCCGAAAACCGGAATCTGGTTCAAACAGATCTTGAAAGAAATGGTGGACGACGGAGTCAGGGGATGGATGGCTGATTTCGGCGAAGGCCTGCCGGTTGACGCCTGTTTATCGTCAGGTTCGCCGCCTCATTCATTGTTTATTTTATTTTGGTTTTGTTGCACTTATAGGGCCGGTTCGGAGGGCGGCGAAAAGTGCAAGGGTCCAAAATTATTTTAGAGTTTTAATGGTGCTTTTATTTTTTGCTATGGTATATATTAACCTTTCATCGACATTTTTATGCTTCCTCCTTCATATGACAAAATTAATAATTAATTTTTTATTTGATTTTTTCTTCTCGAAAAATTTCAATAAATCTAATTTCTTACAATTTCAATTCAACAAAAGTAAAAAGTTTTACAATGGACATACTTTCCTTCAATAATATTTTAATTATATATTTATTTAAATATAATGGGGCCTATTATGTTATTCTTCCAATAGCCTCTAAAATATCATGAATGACCCTGGCAATTATCATGACACATTGTCTGATATTTGAGTTTTCGTATAAATTTATTACAGGGGAAGATCCCCTGGCGGCGCACAACCGGTATCCAGAGATGTGGGCAAAAATAAACAGGGAATTCGTGGACGAGTGGAGCAAGGACAAGGAAGATCCACAGGAGGAATTGGTGTTCTTCATGAGGGCCGGTTTCCGGGGCAGTCCGAAATGGGCAAACTTGTTCTGGGAAGGCGACCAAATGGTGAGTTGGCAGGTGAATGATGGGATAAAGAGCGCCGTCGTAGGCTTGCTGAGCAGCGGACTCTCCGGCTACGCCTTCAATCATAGCGACATAGGAGGCTACTGCGCCGTCAACTTGCCTTTACCCTTTTTCAAGTACCGGAGAAGCGAAGAACTCCTCCTAAGATGGATGGAGTTCAACGCATTCACCACCGTCTTCCGAACACATGAGGTAACACATGAATAAAGTAATAAAATAGTTGTACGTTGCTTTTTCGATTAACATCTCAAAATTTTTCACTCACTAAAACGGAAAATTTTGAGGGGGTTAAGCGACTAAATTTTTCACTCGCTAAAATAGAAAATTCCTGTAGTGAAATGAATGACGAATTTTCAAGTATGATGTTAACACTTCTATTGCAACAAATGAATCATATTCAAATTGTCGAGCAGGGAAACAAGCCATCTTTGAACAGCCAATTCTACTCCAACGACACAACTTTGTCTCATTTCGCACGGTTTGCAAAGATATACAACGCGTGGAAATTTTACAGAATCCAACTAATAAAGGTATATACTCCCGTGTTTTTTTTTTGTTGCTGCTCCATAAATAATTTTGCTACTGTTCACGGATACATTTTGACTTAAAGTTTTATCACAGTTATAAAAGTTAAAATATAACCCAGTGTGATATTGTTAGATTCGTATTAGTTTTTAAATATCGAACTTCTAGAATTTTTACTTGTATCGAACTTGTGTCATTAATGGTTAAAAATGTGTATTGGACTGCGTGATATATGGGTCCATAACAACAACAAAAAAAAGGAGGCAGTATATGCTAGCGGATACTCCTCATAAACTATAACCATACCGTGTTTCATCTGTTTTTTTTTTACAATGAATTATGCAGGAAGCCTCCCAAAAAGGGCTGCCGGTTTGTCGCCACCTATTCCTTCACTATCCGGAGGATGAAAACGTGCACGTGCTAAGATACGAGCAGTTTCTAGTCGGGACAGAGATCCTTGTGGTTCCGGTTCTTGACAAAGGCAAGGAAATCGTGAAGGTTTACTTCCCAAAAGGCGAGCCGAGGCCGTGGAAGCATGTTTGGACAGGACAAGTACATTCGAAGCAAGGCTCGACGAGTTGGGTCGAGAGTCGGATAGGATACCCGGCCGTTTTTGTCAAGGAAGGATCCGACATTGGAGAAAGATTTATGCAAAACCTTAGAGACTACAACATTTTATGAAGCCATTGTTAATTTTAGAGGGAACTAACAGCTGAATATATATGCATATTCTTAACCGTTGGATGATCAACAATCCAGATGAAATGTAAAAATGCACCATTTGTTTAAACTCGAAACATTATTGTTTAAAGAATTCAAAATCCCGATTTAATTAATTAAAGAATTGAAAAACGATTCCATTCAATCTATCCGGATCTGTTTTTACTATTTATAAGTAATCTTTGAACAATTAGACATTCAAATTAAACAATTTTATATATTTCTCCACAACCTCCTACTCAACTACCAAATATTTAAATGACACGACTTTTAACTCAAATTAAACAACTACATATGATTTCTTATTATCAATATGATCAAAGTGAAGAGTCTGCTAGTCTAATGAAGATCTGTCTACTTTATTACCTTTCAAGGGAAATAAAAACAGATTTTTGAGGTGAAAAGAAGCAACTTTCCATGTACATATAAGTCCCATGAGGAGAAAAGGTAGAAGCCAACATGCCATAATTGTTTATGCAGCATACTAAAGCCTTGATTTTTTTTTTTTTTTTTTATACTACATGTTGAAACAAATACCAAAAAAGTGGTCTTCACCACATGAGACTCCTTTCACAAGTTTTGATTTTTGACCAAACCCCACCATCAGTTTTACTTTGTCTTCAATGTTCAATATTAATTATG
The DNA here is from genome assembly GCA_030278955.1 of Hygrophila difformis. Classification (NCBI taxonomy): domain Eukaryota; kingdom Viridiplantae; phylum Streptophyta; class Magnoliopsida; order Lamiales; family Acanthaceae; genus Hygrophila; species Hygrophila difformis. Next base: position 77,258,889 of record JAOANR010000001.1, read on the forward strand.
ATATACTATGAAGTATATATTTATACATATATTCTTGCCAGAAAAAATTAAAGAGGATCCATATATGTTGTTGTACTTGAATCTTAACTTTCACAACAAGAAGAAAATTAAACACTCAATTGAATACTATCAAGAATACTGATATTTCTGAAATGAGATTCAATAATGGATATTATTAGAGCCCGTTTGGAATGGCTTATAGGAAGGTGCTTTTGGCTTTTGCTTCTGCCAAAAGTACTTCTAGTAGAAATTAGGTGTTTGTTTTGGCTTCTAAGAAAAAGCAAAAGCACCTCGAAAAGCCAAAAAAGTGCTTCTGGGAGAAGCAGCCCAGGAGGTGCTTCTCCTAAAAGAAGAAGTCAAAAGCACATCGTAAAATGTGCAAGGACTTAAATACCCCCACTACTTAATATAAATTACACTATAAATATATCTTATTATCATATTAAGTAGCACGTCTTTTTTGGTAATTACTACATTCCAAAAGCACTTTTAATTTTTATTCATCCAAACATATTTTTTTAAAAAGAGCCGCTTTTCAAACATTCCATCCAAACACAAAAGTTCATACTTTTGCTTTTGCTTCTACTTTTGGCTTCTGCTTTTTTCAAAAGCCAATCCAAACGGGCCCTTATTTAATTTTCTATTCATACTGTTCAATTTAATGTTTTTTTTCTTTTCAAAATGGGTTTATAAAAACCTTTTTCAAAATAATGTTCTACATTTGAAGAGTTCGAATTCGAGACGTTGGTTGATTTGGAATGAACCGAAAACATCTTAAATTTAGTCAGTTTGAAATCCAAGAATAATTTAATACTTTCTCCGTATTAAAAAAATATTAACATTCCTTATTTTCACGCAATTCAATACACATTTTTAAAGAGTAATATCTCAAATTTTATAAAATAAAAAATTATAAAACTTTAATATAATAAAACTACGTGATTAGACGTATCTAACAAGATTTCACTTGACTATGTTTTATCTTATATAACTATGTTAAAAGTTGAATCAAAGTTACTCAATGAATAATGTTTACTATGCGAATGTTAACATTTTTTAAAACCAGAGGGAGTATACCATACTATTTGGTATAAAATAAAATAAGATTGTTGGATAAATAATCTACAAAAAAACAATATACTCATTTTATTCAACTTTATTGCTTTCTTCTATTGTGTTTTCTTTAATTTTCTCTCATCTTAGATGGAAAATGATGCATTGTTGTATACGTGTGGTGAAATTGAAAAAATATATACTTTAAAAAAAAAAAAGAAATAAAGGTATATATATATGCAAAAGGAAGATGAAATCAGGGGAGGCAGTTCTGAGTTTTGACTGATGTTAAAGTCATGAATATTATAACAAAATCCAATTATTATATATAGTATGTAATGGACCCTTGACTTAAAGTGAAGGCAATCCAAAAAAGGTCTTGACAACAAAATCCATCATTATTCTTTGCCTTTTCATGTTGCTAACTTCATATCTTCCATAAGAAAAAACTCACATCAGTTGCTTGCTTTTATTATTTAAATACAAAAGGTATATATTATGTATACACGTTTTATTTTGTGTATTTATATATATTCTACTAATTGACTAAAGTTTAAATCTTCACATTAAGCTAGAGTTCAAATTCTCAATATTGAATTGATCTGATTTATGATTTATATATGGTCTTGGCGCTAGATGAAATTTAATGCTAATGATATAAAAAAGAACTTTTTTTTTTTTCATTTTATCAAGCAAAAAAATTCTTTGCTAAACTTTAAAATTCAGTCGCTATTGAGATTACTGACCAAATTCACAAGTGAGAAGCTCCTATAGATTTAGCTACCGAATTTCATAGCTAGATCAAAATATTTTTGTAGAGTTTGGTTAGGATGATGGATTAGCATTAATAACCCAACCGGTAGTTTAGACACATATAGGTAAACCACATTATTAATTAAAAAGAAAATTAGAAAAAAAAAACTATGAAAGTAAATAACGAAGTATGATTTTATTTTATTTTTTTTTCTTTTTCTTCTTTCTTTCTTTGTTTTTTTTTCCCAGAAGAAGCTAACCTTGCTAAACAATATCATTATTAAAAACATTCAATCTTTTGATAATATATTAACATGATGCTTAAAAATTAAAGTACCTCGCATATTAGGAATATTGCAACGAGATCTGATGAGCAATGTATCATAATTAATAGTAATTTATTATCATAATTGATGTGTAGTAGAAAAAATGTGATAAAAGGCGTACTAATTTCTTTACTAACAAGTTAGTGTAAAAAATAATTAATACAGTATAGTAAATGACTAGATATATATTGTCACGTAGTCATATATACTTATGATAATATTTAAATAGTAATTAATTTGAAGAAAGAGGGGCAATTAATATATTATTTAAGTTTGTCGAACACTTCGTACTAATGAGAGATACAGAAATTCGGGACTTGTTAGTGTGCTGAATCTGTAACTATAATTGGTGATGGCTGAAAGTTCTTTTTTGATGGCTAGATGATAATGTGATGGCCTGAGTAATTTTTTTAGATTTTTATGAAGGTGACGACGGACATACTTTTTATAATGATATTTTTAACCCATCACAAAGTTTCTCTCTTGCATCATATTGTCTACAAGAAGGTGATTATTTAATTTTCTTACCAAGAGTCACTGTAAGAAAACTTCAGACTACAGTTTATTGTTTGTTTTGAAGCAATATAATTATCGAGTAACAGGTGATTCATTCAAAAGTTTTAATTCTGAGTGTCCATGACAAACAAGAGTCTTAAAAAAAACCCTAATTAATATATTTATAGTCTTGATCAGTGTGGAACCAGTTTATTGAAGCAATAAATTTATGGATGGAACTAGTTTTAATCTAATAATATGTATGTATCGTCTTGATCAGTGTGGAACAAAATCTTTCATTGTATTCATTGGGGATGAGATTACATTACAATTGTTAAGAGATTTGTCTGTTAAAAGTATGCTAAAAAAATATATAAAACCACTAGTGTTAAGACATCACAGGCCACATCTCTTCAGGGCCACAATGGAAACCCTCTAAAGTTTTTTTTGCCATAGAACTTATACATGCTAGGAAAGGGTGCTGGAAGCCCATACCATACAAATTATAAAGAATAAATCAAAGGGATAGAGAGTCGGGTGGGGAATCGAACCCCAAATTTAAATTTTTTTGCCAACATTTTTTTTGCTAAACCGCCTATACAAGAGTGTTTAGTAAACAAAATATTTTGTATAAATAAATTTAAAACTAACTAATGAGTATTTATATCATATACTACCTCCGTCCTTTTTTAATTGCTCCATTCCAATCACTGTTTTCAACTAGCTGACTTTGGAGCCTTATTTGGTTAGGTTAGAGAATGATTTTGAAGTTAAGTCTCACATGAGTTTTGTAGTTTGTAATCTCTACTTTCACTATTACTTTACCATTTTTTATTTACCTTGTAACGAATCATATAAAACCATCTAAAATCAGCTAGTTGAAAATAGTGATTGAAATGGAGCAATTAAAAAATAACGGAGGTAGTAATAGCTATGTAATATAATAAGTAATTTTATTATATATATACACTTCATTATAGTTTAGCCACATGACACATGGTAACGTTGACTTGAATAATCTTGTCCCATGCGAAATGGAATTTTATTGGATTAGTGTTAGGTCCAATGTGGTCTGGGATACCCCGTTTCACCAAAAAATGAGTTTTATATTATGTAGAATTCTGCTTTGGGAAATACAATCCTTCAATACCCGTCAAATCCTCGAGAAATTATTCTCGGACCAATGTGGTAGGATAATACCCACAAAGAAAAATGAGATTCATGTTAGTTCCCATAAAAGTGAAGAAGATACTTCACCTAATTATGGGAAAAAGCATTTAATGTTTTTTTTACTTATTTATTATTTACTATAATGACAATAAATAGAAATGAGGGGTCGGATAAGCGAAAATTACATGACTTTCACCTTTAGATTCTGTTAATTTGCCTAAAAATATAGAGGGTGACGATAGAGAAAGATAAAGAATGCATGAAATTAAAGTTTCAACTTTCATACTTTGGACCAAAAATTAAAAATTTAAGCACATTAACTAATTAAACTTTAATTTGCCTGAAATATAAAGACTGATGATAGTTTCAACTTCTAAAACCTTATTGGACCCTAACTAAAAAGTTAAAGAAAATTAACCAAATAAACTTTATAAAGGGCAAAGGGTGGTGGTGGTATACTTGTATTCCTGATTTATCAAAAATTAAAACTTTTTATTTTTCAACCCAACAACCACACACTAATGCTCATTCCAATGCTCTAAAAAAATACTATCTTTAAAACTAAAACTATAAATAATGAAGAGTGTAGAACCCAAAAATATGAAGATTAAAAACTATGATAAGTTCACCCTTAATTCCTCTATTCACCTCAAAAGTCAAATCTCCAATCCTCAAATTCTCCCAAGTCCCAATGAAATTTCTCTTCAACAAATTAATACAAAATGTGGAGTCATGCATTCTGTAATGTTCAATATTCTCCAACAAAAAAATCTATTACAACAAACTTTGTCCCGACGCTTTCTTTTTGTCCTTTAATTTACACCAAGCAACTCACATTATTCTTGAATCATCGAAATAATCAAAATTGTATAATAACGTACCATTTGGGATTAAAATATGAAATAAGACTATTTCACGAGGTAATTTGATAAGTATTGATGAAAATCTTGAACTAAGATTCCCAAAAAATAATACTCCTACTACCAAATTATAGTAATATACTAGTACTATATAAAACTTAAAATTTTTAAGCTTTCACCCTCCCATTACGTCTTCCCATCCCCTCTTCTGCCGTCCATCCCTATATAATACTTTCTCCTTTTTTTTTTTTAAGGTTACACTTCTAATTTGCACGTATATCAATGCACATTTTCAATGATTAATAACTCAAATTCGATACAAGTAAAAATTCTAAAAAATTGATATTTAAAAACTACAAGATGAGACGAATCCAACAAGATCTCATATTTTGCCTTCTATAACTATAACAAAAATAGAAGTAAAAATGTTACAATGAACAGTAAAAAAAAGTCAAAACGTAACCTTAAAAAAAACGGAGTAATATTACTCGCTCCGTCACACCTATCTTGTCTTGTTTGACCTTATTATATTGTTCGTTACTTAACTTTGATTTAATTTTATTATAAATGTATCTTTGTAAAAAAAGTTTGTCAAATTGAGCTTGGTTAGAGTTGTATCATTATATTTGTACGTATTTTGAAATATTAGAGGTTAAAAAATACATTGAATTGCATGCTGAAGTCAAGACAAATTTGTTGACACTGAGGGATATTGGGTGTGTTTGATTTGCAGTGGATTCAGCAGCATATTAAGAATGAGTAGATTTGACCATTCTATATGCTACTTTTTAATGTTTGGTAAACAGCAGTTTGGGAAAGCATATTCGATTAAATCTGCTAGAATTTGATCTGCTCGGTTTTGAGGCAGATTAGGAAGCAGATTGTAAAATACACTGAAATATTCTATCTGCTGATTGTTATATGCCAATTTACGAAACACTTTAAATGAAATATGTTGTTACTATCTGCTGGTCAAATCTACTTACCAAATATGCTGGTCAAATCCATTATCTGCTTTTGCTATCTGCTAAACTCCCAAACAGGCCCATTACTGCTTACAAATTTCTGTGTAAGGATCACCTAAATTAAAATGGGGGTGTTTGGCAAAACAACTATTCTGAATT